>JBBPBX010068110.1:0-19227 GCA_038048925.1 Garcialebias charrua | reverse complement strand
TTCACAAAAAGAAAGAAAAAACGTAACTATAAGCTGAAACGGAAGACAAAAAGAACATAATTTTAAGTCACTGAAAAGATCTCAGGGCAGCACGGTGGATCAGTTGGTTGAGCTGCCGCCTCTCAGCGAGCAGGTCACCCCAGTTCAAGTTTGCAGTTTCCTCCCACAAACCAAAAACAGGCATGTTAGGCTGATTGGTGACTCTAGATTGTCTCTAAGTGTGAGTGAGGGAGTGAATGGATGTTTGTCTCCATGTGTCCCTGTGATGGACTGGAGACCTGTCCAGTGTGTCCTCCACCTCTCACACAGTGATAGCTGGACATGGGCACCAGTAACCCCATACATTTTCAGTTTTAAGTATTTTCAATGTCCTTTACTTCTGACCACTTCTGACCCTATCTCATTCTCACTTGTTTGAGTGTTTTTTTTTTTAGCTTTTATTTGGCATCTTGCACCTTTGATCTTGGATAATGTTACTTCTGATTTTATTTTAGGACAATGGCCCTCATTCACGAACCGTTCGTACGCACAGATTTGTTCTTAAACTGTGCGTACGAGTGATTTAGGATCATTTGTGGCATTCAACAATGTTTTCGTATCCTACGATTTTTTTCAGATACGAACAAAATTTACGAGTGGTCCGGACCTGTCGTATATTTTACGAGCAGTCGGTCTGCTGTCATCCAGACGGAATTTCTCCACTAATAACTTCATATTTCGTTATTTAGAAAATATTTAGAGTTTAAAAAAGTCACGCACCACAATTGGTCTTGACAATAGGTTCTGTTTGAAGTCGAATTATAATTTTAAATGTAATAATGACTAACGGATTAAAGTATTTAAATTAAAATCAATTTGTTATCAATGCCGTTTTCTAACACTACAATATTAATATGAAGATCTCAAACTAAAACCAACTTAAATTATGAATTAATTTAAGTTTAATTTGTCTCGGTAACGCAGACTTCGGTAACGCAGACTTTAGGTTGACCTCCTCCTGTTGCAGTCATAGCTGTCAGATAGCTCAATCAGTAAAGCGTTGCGTCGCAGTGCAGAACTTTATGGGTTCGAGTCCCACATGGGACAACGTTTTTTTCTCCTTTTAATTCATTCCAGATTTAAAAAACACAAGAAAACTATTTACAATACAACAAGAAATGAAGCATAAAGTCTTTTTAATCTGGAATGAATAAATAATCTAAAGAAGGAAGGAAAAAAAAATAGGCATACCTTGTGGGAATCGAACCCACGAAATCTCGATAACAGTGCAATGTTTTAACCAGTTAGCCACCAGTACACGTGTATATTTTAAGGTCCACATTTATTATAAACAAACATTCTTTGGCATTAGTTGGTCATTTACTCCCATGAGTGACGCTGCTAATAAGGACAGATTTACTTTTCTCGATCAAGGAGAGCAGAACTTCAATCTCCGCACCGGTAGAGTTCTTCTTTTTTACTTTTCGCTGTCATTTTATGCACGAACACGTTTTGCCTCCGAGGCAGGAAACGTAGCCTTATATGGTGTTTTGAGGGGTGGGAATTATGTAAATGACCTCTCCGCGTGCACGCGCAGCTGTTTAGAACAGGTGGGATTCATCATATTTACGCAACCCATTTACACACGTTTCCTCAGGATAGAAGACTTTGTTGAATCTGACGTGGCATGTTCGTACGAACGCTTCGTACGAACAAAAGTAGGAGAAATTTAGGATAAAAATACGAACATTTTCGTGAATGAGGGCCAATGTCAAAGAACTCAGAATATGTGAGGCAGACAGAATAAGATAAGCTAGAACTTTATTGATTATGCAGGAAATTGTTGTGCCAGAGTTTCAATATGAAGGAACATACACAAGGAATCACACAAGATATATAAAAAAAACCCAGAGAATATAAAAACAGAGAATATAAAAAAAATACCAGTAATTAAGTTCTAAAACAGGTCAGGTGCAGACAGAAACATTAAAGAGTGTATTGTAGTACAGGATTAATTTTATTGTCCTATGTGCAGAAAGGGGGAGTACCGGTAGTTGAAAAGTTTGATAGCCACAAAGAGGAAGGACTTCCTGTGGCATTCTGTGGAGCACCTCGATGGTCTCAATCTATGACTGAAGTTGCTGTGGTAAGAGTCCAGTGTGGCATGCAGGGCAGGGGGTATGACGTGTTGTTCAGGAGCTGGAGCAGATTCCTCAGACACCTGTCAGAGACTGCAGGTCCACTCCCAGAACTGAGCCAGCTCTCTTGGTGAGTTTATCAAGTCTGTTGGCATCAGCTTTCTTCACCCTGTTGCCCCAGCACACCACATCATAGAAGAAGATGTTGAAGATCACCGAGTGGTAAAACATCTGCAGCATGGTCCTGCAGATGCTAAAGAACCCAAGTCTCCTCAGAAGAAATATCCTCTGCCTCTCACTCAAGATGGACACCTCTGCTCTCCCTCCCCATGTTCTCCTTTTCCTCCTGTTTTTACCCTCTGTGTGTCTTGGAACTCCTGAATGAAAAAATAATATTGTGGATCTGGTGAGCTGGACGTTCAACGCAGTCGATAAACTCTTTTCAACAAAACGACAGGGTCCTGAAGAACCCTCTTGTCCGGCTGAGATTCACGCTGTGGGGCACATCAGAGATCCATAGGGAGTTTAGCAGCTGATGTGTCTTTCAGTTCTGTCTCAGGGGGACGCGGCGCCAAAGACATTTATATATTTGGATTTACAAGCCGGATTCCAAAAAAGTTGGGACACTAAACAAATTGTGAATAAAAACTGAATGCAATGCTGTGGAGATGGCAAATGTCAATATTTTATTCGTAATAGAACATAGATGACGGATCAAAAGTTTAATCTGAGTAAATGTAACATTTCAAAGGAAAAATATGTTGATTCAAAATTTCACAGTGTCAACAAATCCCAAAAAAGTTGGGACAAGTAGTAATAAGTGGCTGGAAAAAGGAAATTGAGCATATAACGAACAGCTGGAAGACCAATTAACACTAATTAGGTCAATTGACAACATGATTGGGTATAAAAAGAGCTTCTCAGAGTGTCAGTGTCTCTCAGAAGCCAAGATGGTAAGAAGATCACCAATTCCACCATTGTTGCGCAGAAAGATAGTGCAACAATACCAGAATGGTGTTACCCAGCGTAAAATAGCAAAGACTTTTAAGTTATCGTCATCAACCGTGCATAAACGTCACTGCACCTCAAACAGGAATGCCACTGTCAAGGAAATAACAGAATGGGCTCAGGAATACTTCCAGAAAGCATTGTCAGTGAACACAATCCACCGTGCCATTCGTCGTTGCCAGCTGAAACTCTACAGTGCAAAGAGGAAGCCATAAGCAAGCTCCACAAGCTCAGACGTTTGCACTGGGCCAGGTGTAATTTAAAATGGAGTGTGGCAAAATGGAAGACTGTTCTGTGGTCAGATGAGTCACGATTTGAAGTTCTTTATGGAACACTGGGACGCCATGTCATCCGGACCAGAGAGGACAAGGATAGCCCAAGTTGTTATCAACGCTCCGTTCAGAAGCCTGCATCACTGATGGTATGGGGTTGCATGAGCGCTTGTGGCATGGGCAGCTTGCATGTCTGGAAAGGCACCATTAATGCAGAGAACTATGTTCAGGTTCTAGAACAACATATGCTCCATCTAGACGTCATCTCTTTCAGGGAAGACCCTGCATTTTTCAACAAGATAATGCCAGACCACATTCTGCAGCAATCACAACATCATGGCTACGTAGGAGAAGGATCTGGTACTGAAATGTCCAGCCTGCAGTCCAGATCTTTCACCTATAGAGAACATTTGGTGCATCATAAAGAGGAAGGTGCAACAAAGAAGGCCCAAGATGATTGAACAGTTAGAGGCCTGTATTAGACATAAATGTAGAGCATTCCTATTTCTAAACTTGAGAAACTGGTCTCCTCAGTCCCCAGACGTCTGTTGAGTGTTGTAAGAAGAAGGGGGGATGCCACACAGTGATAAAAATGAACTTGTCCCAACTTTTTTGGGATTTGTTGACACCATGAAATTTTGAAACAACATATTTTCCCATCATATTATACATTCTTTCAGTTTAAACTTTTGATCTGTGATTTGTGTTCTATTCTGAATAAAAGATTGGCACCTCCACATCATTGCATTCAGTTTTTATTCACAATTTGTTTAGTGTCCCAACTTTTTTGGAATCCGGTTTGTATGATAGCAGAGTCTCTACTCTTTGGCATCGGCGGGGCTCTATCAACTTTTGAAGAAGACATTGGCAGCAGTTTTGACCATGGCAAAGCTTCCGAGTCTGTGTGAAAGATTGGCTTGTGCTATGAGTACTCAAAATCAGCTGATTTACGAGCTAAACTATAAGACTGAGACGATTTGTGAGAATCTCAGGCCACCTGCGGCTTCTAGGACTTGTCACCATGTTGGGATTGACCTTGGAAAAAAGGCTCACAGCATGGATCAGTGGAGTGGATACCCATAAATCTGGCCAGTTTGGACTGGGAAAGTTCCAGCAGGACTCGAGGCTGAGATGGGAAAAAAAAAAGTCTACCTGAAGAAAATTGACAATTGTGGCTTATCTGAAACTGACTCCCCCATTTGGCCTCAGATACAAGCCGATTATCAAACTTCTCCTGGGACATGGGTAACTAGGGAAGAAGCTTAGTCTGTCGCAACCCATGACAACTTCTGTGCAGGCTTATCAGAACTGCCAGTTGAACAACAATATCATCAGGACTGTGGCCTATCTGAAAGTGCTTCATGGTCAAATCTCAACATCTTGACTGTTACAACGGGAGCTGAATGCGGGTCAGGGGTCACTGCAGCAAGCTGTTGCTAGCTGTGGGGCTCAGGCCTCATCGGACCCCAGGTCCGCCCCAGCTCTTGCTGCCCCACTGGCTCGAATCCCACTCAGAAGCGGCACCTAACACTATTAATAAATCAAGGAACTGTGAATTCAGTTTTACCAATTGTATTAAAATCAAGGCAGTAGAAGGTTACAGTTTACAGCGCTAGCCAGTCCGGTACACGACGCAAGATCAGGAACCGGAAGGGCCGGATCTCCCGTGTCATTACAGATTTATAGGCCCATAGACTCCCCCTTCGCAGAAGGGGAGCACAACCTATCACGTGTATGAGAAGGAGTTGCTAAGTGTGATCTCAATGGATCTTAACTGGTTTGAAGTGTCAGGAAAAAATGAGACTGTGCTTAAAAAGCCTTTCTACGTGATGAGCGAGCAAATAAAATAAAAACTCTATTCCTTGACAAATATTAAATCCCTGGGAGACTCTTTAAGAGTTTCTGGCCCTGTTTAAACCAGTCAGAACTGGGTCATAAGTTCATTATAATTCCGTCTGTGAGTAAATAAATAAAAAAACAGGGTCAGTCTAGATAAAAATACTAACATGACGTCAATTGCATATGTAATCGGGTTTATAAATGTGCTTGCTAGTAGAGTTTTTTTTTTTATGTCTTAAATCGTGTCCTGATGGGACAAGATGTGGAGATCTTGTTTTGTAATACCACTATCCATCCTCATGGCTTTTACCTTTTCTATCTAAAAGTATTCTGATGAACAATAAGGGGCCGTGCTATTATAGCAGCAGTAACATGCACTACGCCTATCTTTCGGGCGACGGTACGAACATAATTTCACTGTATTTCGGTGCAATGATAAAGCTTACTGTATTCTGATTCTGATTCTGACTCTGCCCTTTCTTGTAGAGGACATTGGTGTTAGCTGTCCAGAATGCACTAGTATGCAGTTGAATTTTTATTTTTTTATTTTTTATTCATTCAACCTTTATTTATTCAGGTTAGTCTCACTGAGCCATGAGGGCTCCTTTACAAGAGAGACCTGTATTTTAATAACTTAAACAGATGATCATCTTTTGCAGGCTTCAAGCTTTTGCTGGAGGTGTTCAGTGTGATCCACGGTCCTCGGGAGGAGTGTGTACGGGCTCTGAGGAATGGCCACCTCCTGGGGATTTCTCCTGGAGGAGTTCGGGAAGCTCTGTTCAGTGACGAGACCTACCCTCTTCTGTGGGGCAAACGTAAAGGTTTTGCTCAGGTTGCGATTGATTCTCAAGTGGTGCGTGGTTTCAGTTTTTTTATTATCAAAAATTGTTACTGTGTTTCTTTTAAACTCCTAAAAACCTGCAGCATCCCAATGAGCTTCATCAATCAGCAAAATATAGAAAGCATTTTCCATTTCCATTTTCGTCCGCTTATCCGGGGTCGGGTCGCGGGGGTAGCAACCTAAGTAGGGAGGCCCAGACTTCCCTCTCCCCAGCCACTTGGAGCAGCTCCTCTGGGGGAATCCCAAGGCGTTCCCAGGCCAGCCGAGAAACATAGTCCCTCCAGCGTGTCCTGGGTCTTCCTCTGGGCCTCCTCCCGGTGGGACATGCCCGGAACACCTCCCCAGGGAGGCGTCCAGGAGGCATCCTAACCAGATGCCCGAGCCACCTCAACTGGCTCCTCTCGATGTGGAGAAGCAGCGGCTCTACTCCGAGTCCCTCCCGGATGACTGAGCTTCTCACCCTATCTCTAAGGGAGAGTCCAGACACCCTGCGGAGAAAACTCATTTCAGCCGCTTGTATCCGAGATCTCGTTCTTTCGGTCACAACCCAAAGCTCATGACCATAGATGAGGGTGGGAACGTAGATCGATCGGTAAATTGAGAGCTTTGCCTTTTGACTCAGCTCTCTCTTCACCACGACAGACCGGTACAGCGCCCGCTTCACTGCGGATGCTGCACCTATCCGCCTATCGATCTCACGCTCCAGTTTTCCCTCATTCGTGAACAAGACCCCGAGATACTTAAACTCCTCCACTTGGGGCAGGACCTCCTCCCCGACCCGGAGAGGGCATGCTACCCTTTTCCGGCTCAAGACCATGGCCTCGGATTTGGAGGAACTGATCCTCATCCCGGCCGCATCACACTCGGCTGCAAACCGCTCCAGCGAAAGCTGTAGATCACGATCTGATGAAGCCAATAGGACCACATCATCTGCAAAAAACAGAGAAGCGATTTTATTAGACTAGATTATACTAGAAAGCATTTTATTAGACATTTTAAAACGATTAAAATAACAAATAAATAATTTGTTAACGAGTAGCCTCAGCAAGCACGGACAGACTTCAAAGGTGGTGTGACATGATTTTGGAACTATGCATAAAGTTGCACAACATATATATGTTGTATCATTCAACTATGTTTGTTTTTACAAGCAAAATTATAAATCTATGAAAATTTGATTTAAAGGTGATTTTAAAATTGGCGCCGTGTTTCGTCAAGGGACATCCGGGTACTTACGCATGCGACATCGTGACGTAGGGACCAGCACGGTTGTCTGCCGCTGCTATTAGCACGCAGTGTAATTGTCTTCAAGATCGCCTATTTTCTTTTGTATAACTTGAAAAATGCCGGTACGTTGTGTCGCATTTGAGTGTTCTAACATCGCCAGCTCTGTAGACGACTACGATCGGGTTCCAGCACTTCACCCTCGGAACTTTGCTCATCGGAAATGTCGCGCGCGCTTTGGAGACTCCAACATCACGTCATGTCATGAAAAGTCTCCACTGAGACGCAGAGACTCGTTTCTTCATATCATCTATTAAATAAACGAAGATCTATGTTCTAGCAAACATCCAAGTAAGTTCCTCTGTGTTTACAGTAATTATGGTAATTAACTCGTGCGCAAAGTTAATATTTTCACTCAGAATGAATGAATGAGCCGGTGGCGCACCTGACAGCAGCGTGCGCGCACACGAATACCGGCACACAATCACTCGTTCTTTGCGTGATGAACACAGTTTATTACTATTCTTACTTAGGATGTTTGTCCTCACTCATATTATATTAAATCCATTGTTTTCCTGAATCTAGAAATGATTTCTGATCGCGCAGGGATCAAACAAACATGTCCTTCACACATGCAGGAAGTAATTTGCATCTGTTTAACATATGTAAATGAAGGCGTGTCAGGGGAGGTGTCTGACGTGCGCTCAGTNTATATTAATTATTTGAAGCATCTGTGTACAAAAAATCTAAGCTGAGTAGCTACTCTGCCACTTTATGCATAGTTCCAACATCATGTCACACAACCTTTCAAGTATTCATTAAAATCTAATAATCACTACTGTAGAGCTTTTGTGAAACACATTCTAACCAATGTTCATGAATGGCAAATGGACTGTACATGTACTTATACAGTATAGCGCCTTTCTATCTTATTGAGATACTCAAAGCGCTTTACACTACAATGTGTGTCCTAATTTACCCATTCATACAGCACTCTACTAGATCTCTACAAAGCTAATTGAACAAATCATTCTAAAGAGACTAATCAGTGCTTTATCACATTCATACACCAATGGGACACACATCGGAGGCAATGAGGGGTTCTGTGTCTTGCCCAGGGACACTTCGGCATGTGACTGCTGGAAGATTTAAACCCTCAGCTCTTGCACTGGAGGACGACTGCTCTAACCACTCAGCCACAGCCGCCCGTTCATGTACCAGTTGCCTAATGAGATGGATTTTAATTAAAGTTTTAGGTGAACATCTTCAGCTGAATAGTTAGTAGCCACCCTAAGTCAAAATAGCCACGATATCCTAATGACCTTAGAAAGCCTCTAAATAGGTACACTGCCTGGCCAAAAATAAAAAAGTCGCCACCTGAATTTTAACTAAGCAAGTAAGTACAAGGCTCCTATTGGATAATTACTGCATGGGTGATTATCTTTCAGCTGGGAGCAAGTTATTTAACTCCAACTGGTTCAATAGTTGCTTCTCATTTCTTAAACAGCCATGTTGAAAGACACATTGCATGGTCGTGGAAAAGATGTCAGTCTGTTTGAGAAAGGTCAAATCATTGGCATCAAGCAGAGACATCCAAGGCAATTGCAGAAACTACTAAAATTGGGTTAAGAACCGTCCAACGCATTATTAAAAACTGGACGGATAGTGGGGACCCATCGGCTTCGAGGAAGAAATGTGGCTGGAAAAAAATCCTGAACGATGGTGATCACTTAAACATTTGGTGAAATCAAATAGAAGAAAAACCACAGTAGCACTCAGGGCTATGTTTACTAGTGAAAGTAAGAGCATTTCCACATGGACAATGCAAAGGGAACTCAAGGGATTGGGACTGAACAGCTGTGTAGTCTTAAGAAAACCACTAATCAATGAGGCTAACTAGAAAAAAAGGCTTATATTTTCTAGGGAGCCTAATGATTGGACACTGGAGCAATGGAAGAAGGTTATGTGATCTGATGAGTCCAGATTTACCCTGTTCCAGAGCAATGGGTGCATCAGGGTAAGAAGAGAGGCAGGTGAAGTGATGCACCCATCATGCCTAGTGTCTACTGTACAAGCCTGTGGGGGAAGTGCTATGATCTGGGGTTGCTGCAGTTGGTCAGGTTTAGCTTCAGCAACAGTGTGTGCTCAAAGAATGAGGTTAGCTGACTACCTGAATATACTGAATGACCAGGTTATTTAATTAATGGATTAGTTTCTTCCCTGATGGCACGGGCATATTCCAAGATGACAATGCCAGGATTCATCGGGCTTCAATTGTGAAAGAGCATGTGACATAATTTTCACACATGGATTGGACACCACACAGAGTCGAGACCTTAACCCATTGAGAATCTTTGGGATGTGTTGGATAAAGCTTTGTGCAGTGGTCAGAATCTGCCGTCATCAATTAAAGCTCTTGGTGAAAAATTAATGCAACACTGGATGGAAATAGATCTTGTGACATTGAAGAAGATTATTTAAACAATGACACAGTGAATGCATGATGTAATCAAAGCTAAAGGTGGTCCAACAAATATTAGTGTGACTCTCTTTTTTGGTGGCAACTTTTTTTTTGGCCAGGCAGTGTAAAATTCAATTTCATGGGAATTTAACTAAAATGTTGTGTTTGTAGCTCAGAGTAAATCACAACGAAATAGTCGTACATAAAATGAAGCTGAGGTGCAGCTAGTTTTGAGTTTATTAATGTTTATTGGCTGTGGCAACCATCTTAATTTGGGTTGAGTTTAAATTTTAATTAGTTGCAAAGGAATACCAAACCTTTACTTTCTTAAAGACTATTAGAATCTGACCAATGTTCCATGAGATTGTTTGCTAACAGAATTTATTATAAAAAGCAAAGTTTTAAGCCCAGATTTTAGGCTATCAGTTATGGCTCAGACTATAAGTTGGGGATCAGGCCCAGTTACTACCACACCAGTCTTTTTTGCATTATACAGTGATGCTTAAAAGTTTGTGAACTCTTTAGAATTGTCTATATTTCTGCATAAATATGACCTAAAACTGTTTTCTGTATGGAACAGCTTTAAAGAGGAACTTACCCCACTGTGAAACGATAGCTCCGGCCCAAGACGAGATTTAAAAAATGCAACAAAGTGGGTGTGCCAAGAGGCACTGCCTAAAGGAGGGGAGGAGGTGTGGCCAGGACGAGAGACCGTGACATGCAGCTAGCATTAGCATAATTTATGCAACATGGAGAGTTACGTTAGTGAGGTGGAGGACTTGGGGCACAGCGGCCCTGAGCCTGGGCTAATAAATATACTGCTAACCTGAAAATGATATCAAGTAGCAGTGCTTGTGCATTTATGTTACAGACTGTCAGTGAACGCACCGCGACAGAGTGTGTGGCAAGCGCGTGGGTAATTGACAGAAAGGAAAAGTGCAGAGAACGGAGCAATGAAGGGGTTGTGCTGTATGAGAAAGTGTATCGTGCGGTTTAATAAACCTCCAATGCGATATATTACCCAGCTAGGGCTGGGTAATATATCGATATTTTAAAAAAATATTGAGATAATTCAAAATACAATATAAAATGGAGACTATATTGATATAAAACAATATAGTCTTATACTCTACATAAAGTTATAAATCTGCCAGTTTTCCCCCAGTCTGCATGCTGCAGCCTTCACGCCACCCTCCTCTCCCTCACTGAATACAAACCTGCCCTTCCCTGGCTGCTTGCTCCAGCTTGAAGAAGCTTATGCAGATAGGTCTTTTTTGACTCGCAGTGGGAGAGTCACTTTAAATTCATGATAAGGTATGAAAAATTATGTTAGCTGCTACAAAGGAGAGGTTTGGTGTTCTCCAGGAAATTAACTGGTAAGCAAGGTATGAAGCTGTCTTCTCATTAAATAATATGGAGACAAATATCCAGTTTAGGGTGATTTATTTTCTGTGTTTCTTCTGGTATTTACACACAGCATCAAAGCACAAACAGAAGCTCAAGGCTCAGCAAAGCTGCAAGCCTCCGTCTGTGTCAGGAGAGGGAAAAAAACCGACTAACACACGTTCTGAACTTTGTTTACACAGAGCAGTGCGTTCACCAGCGTCACAGCCACGGTGCATTCAAGAGCATAGGAAATATTAGATTCAGAAAGGAACTAGCCATAATCAAACAGAACCGAGCTCAGTAAACAAGCTAACTACACAACAGTGTAGGCTTTCTAACAGCTTTGTTAATAAAGGTTTGTGTGAAACAACCTTATGTTAAAATAAAACTGTTTTGAGTGAATAAAACGGTATCTGAAGTTTATTTGTGAGATGGGCTTTCAAATTGTTTTGTTTATAAGGATATACATTTGTATAAGGATATTTGTCTCCATGCTTTTTAATGAGAAGACAACTTCATACCATGCCAACCAGTTCATTTCCTGGAGAACACCAAATCTCTCCCTTGTCATTTTTCACATCTTATCAGCAGGCCACCAGACCTTTTAAAGAGCAAGTCAGCCTTTCATTTGTTCAAGTTCAAGTTGTGTTTGTTTGTCATATGCAAGGTTAACACAGGCTTAACAGTACAATGAAATTATGTTTGCTGTGTATGTTTTCTGTTTAAATGTGCACAGCTGTGTTTTTGGTTTTGTTATGTAGGGAAAAAAATATATGAATTTTGAGACATTTATTTTGTACAGTTACAGCTTTGTTAAGCTGTGTGACAATTGGGACAACGCTTTGACTTAGAAATGTATTTTTGTTATTATTTTGTAAAGAAAAATATTGAGATATATATCATATATCGCCAGTTATCTTGAGATATCAGGATATTAATTTTGACCATGATACTACCACCACCATGTTTCACAGATGGGATAAGGTTCATATGCTGGAATGCAGTTTTCCTTTCTCCAAACATAACTCTTTTAATTTAAACCAGAAAGTTCTATTTTAATCTCATCCATCCACAAAACGTTCTTTCAACAGTCTTCTGGCTTGTCCACGTGATCTTTAGCAAACTGCAGACGAGCAGCCATATTCTTTTTGGAGAGCGGTGGCTTTCGTCTTCAACCCTGCCATGCACACCATTGTTCCGTGTTCTCAGAGTCAGAGAGGTTTTATTGTCATTTCAGCTACATACAAGTACATATTGAAATGAAGTAGCGTTCCTCCAGGATCACGGTGCAACACAGACCATAACATGCAAAAAAAAATAAAAATACAACACACAGTGCTGATACGCAACAGTACAATAAGTACTACAAACAGACCTATAATAAATGCAAAAAGACATCTAACCTAATCTAAACATTCTAATTATTACATGGATAGGTGGTACAGTACATGAGGTAGAAACATGTCCTGATATATGGTTAGTACTAGCAGCGTAAAGTTTTTTTTATTTTTATAGCAGCAGAGATATAAACTCCTGATGGTGGACTCATGAACATCAACATCATTCAATGTGAGAGAGACCTTCAGTTGTTAGAAGTTACCCTGGGGTCCTTTGTGACCTCGACGACTATTCAACGTCTTGCTCTTGGAGTGATGTTTGTTGGTCCACCACTCCTGGGGAGGTAACAATGGTCTTAAATTTCCTCCATTTGTTCACAATCTGTCTGACTGTGGATTGGTGGAGTCCAAACTCTTTACAGATGTTTTGTAACATTTTCCAGCCTGATGAGCATCAACAACTGTTTTTCTGAGCTCCTCAGAGATCTCCTTTGTTCCTGCCATGATCCACTTCTACAAACCTGTTGTGAAGATCAGACTTTGATAGATCCCTGTTCTTTAAATCAAACAGGGTGCCCATTCACATGTGATCAACATCCCATTGATTGAAAACATCTGACTCTAATTTCACCTTCAAATTAACTGATAATCCTAGAGGGTCACATTCTTTTACCACTCACATATATGTAGTATTGTTGATCATTTTCATCAATAAATAAAGAACCATGGATAATGTTTTTCTAATTTTTTCACAAATTTTCAAGCATCACTGTATCTGTGAAATTGCTTTGAATTATAGCTCAAGTTTGCTAAGATACCATGGTGGACATCTTGAATGGGATTGGCTCCAAAAAATGTGTTAGTTGTAAATGAACATCCATTGATTATTATCTGAGAGTTTTATTTAAAATATTTTCATTGCTTCTTGAGATATTTTGCTATCAGATAAACAAACGAACACACAAACATGAGCCAAAACTTTTTTCCCTTTTTACTTGGTTCTGATTCCCACTGTTCAGCATGGTTTGGATCATTTCCTGTTCCAAAGCCACTTTGCCATTGATAAGTGTCTCGAGTTGATTCCCATTATTGGTTCTTCTCAGGTATAAGTGAATTGCCACTCTAAATTGTTTCCCGCTCTGTGGGTGAGATCCTCATTGCAAAGTGGGCAGGCATTGTAACTGTAATCTGACGTCAGTTTGTTTAATTCATCCCGGCACTCCTTAATGGTCTGGGTGTAGCCATGGTGGCCATGTATCTCTGATATCTCACAGTAAATTTGTTCATTTCTTATAGTGCTGTCCAGCTTGCCAATAAAGACTGAAAAGCTTATACCTTGCCATTTGTCCATGGCACTTTTTTTGGAGCTTCTATACTAAAATAAAAACTAGAAAAAACAAACATTTGAAGATGTTGGAGCTGCTATACCTCAGCCTCCTCAGACCCCAGGTACTGCAGTCTGAAGTTTGCATATCAGGCAGGTGTTGGTGTGGAGGATGCTATCTTTCATCTGCTACATCAAGCCCACTCACATCGGGTAAAGGGAAGCAGCACAGTGAGGATCCTGTTCCTGTACTCTTCAGTGCCTTCAATTCTATCCAGCCCCTTGTGCTTCAAGACAAACTGAACAGGATGCAAGTGGCTGCCTGCTTGCCTGGATCTCCAGCTACCTCACTGACAGGCCACAGTACATCAGACTGAAGGACACCATGTCTGACACTTTTATCAGCAGCACCAAAGCACCTCAGGGCATGGTGCTGGCCCTTCAAAAAGGGAGCTGGTTATTGACTTTGGGAAGTCCAGACCAAGGCAAAGACCAGACTATTGATGCTTTGCCACAATCTCAACTCTCGTCAGTTCTGCACCACACTGCACTAGTTAGGGGCCTCCACACTGCCGATACCCATACCCACGTAGCCTGCTTTATTTGTTGGAGTTCCAAGCAGACTGCACCGAGGTTACAGATTTTGACATAAGCAGACCGTAGCCGTGGATTGGCCAGCAGAGCTACGTCACTGGATGACCCAACCAGCCAAAGAGTAAACTATATCTTTCTACTTTCTACACATAGGACAATAAAATAATCCTGCACTACAATAAACACTTTTATGTTTCTGTATGCACCTGGCCTGTTGTAGACCTTAATTGTTGATATGTTTTAATATTCTCTGTTGTTTTTATATTATGTTATTTATTTTATATCTTGTGTGATTCCTTGTGTATGTTCCTTTGTATTGAAACTCTGGCACAATTTTCTGCGGGATCAATAAAGTTCTATTTTATCTTCTCTTACATCTTAACCTTCCTCTCTGATTGTGTTGATGGATGGAGCCACAAGAAATGAGCACATTTACAGATGGGTTGAAGATGATGGCACAGCTTGGCTACATCCAGACTTATAAGCATGGTGGCACAACTGGTAGAGCTGCTGCCTCTCAGCAAGAAGGTTGCCGGTTCAAATCCCGGTCCGGGGGCCTTTCTGGGTGGAGTTTGCATGTTCTCTCCGTGCATGCGTGGGTTTCCTCCGGGTACTCCGGTTTCCTCCCACAGACCAAAAAACATGCTTGTTAGGCTGATTGGTGACTCTAAATTGACCCTAGGTGTGAGTGTGAGAGTGGATGGTTGTTTGGTGTGAGTGAGACAGGTCCCTCTTGTAAATGAGTCCCCGTGACTCAACGAGGCTAGCCTGTATAAATAAAGGTTGAATGAATGAATGAATAAGCAATGCTGAGATAAGCAAAAAAAAAAAACTTGATGTCTTATTATAGGGCGATTATAGACCACAACAGGCAGCTGGAGTGGCTTGAACAGACCAGTGACGAACCTGCCCACAGAAAAGGGAAACGGGTCAACCTCTACTGTAGTGGCAAGTCACCTCCACCTGAGATCAATTGAGAAGATGAGAGCCGAGTAGAGTCACACTTAACAAATGCAAAGTGGCTTATGTTGATGGTGGCCAAAAAGAGAACTCTGGACAAACTACTGAACATTATACATGTAGATGGTAAATGGTCTGTACTTGTATAGCGCCTTTCTATCTAATCAAGATACTCAAAGCACTTTACACTACAATCTGTGCCCTAATTTACCCATTCATACAGCCCTCTACTAGATCGCTACAAATCTAATTGAAGAAATAATTCTAAAGAGGCTAATCAGAGCTACATTCATACACCGATGGGACACACATTGGAGGCAATGAGGTTCAGTGTCTTGCCCAGCGACACTTCGGCAAGTGACTGCTGGTGGTTTCGAACCCCCAATTCTTGCATTGGAGGACGACTGCTCTAACCACTCAGCCACAGCCGCCCCATGTCAGTTATCCTCTGCACACCATCATCAGCAACCAGTGGAGCCTGTTCAGTGACAGACTGCTCTTTCCCAAGTGCAGGACTTAAAGACAGAAAAACTTCTTTGTTTCTCATGCCATCAGACTGTACAACTCCTCACTGGGGGGGGGGGGGCAGCAGCCATCATCTTTAAATAGCCATTAACTGATTATATACAGTAGTAATATTTGCTGTTAAATCTGTATGTATGTGTGTATGTATTATTTTAATATTTACTGTATTTTATTTTGTATTACCGGTATTTATAGTTTCTAACTGCCCATTTTTTATTTACACCCTGTACGATGCTGCTGACATTTTTATTTCCCTGAAGGAATCTTCCCAAGAGACCAATAAAGTTTAATCTAATCTATACCTAGCTGCGTTGGTAATGGCATTGGGAAGGCCCTTAAATTATGTGGTGCTGTGCAGAATTGATGAGTGTAGAGGCAGTGGCAAAGTGTCAATAACACACCTGATTCATATTAATGGATTACTTTCTTGGAATGTCATTCTAAAGAATACGGATAATTACAGTATTAGATTTTTAAACCTGAAGGAAAGAAAAATCTTAAATTTGCAGGATAGTGGGCCTTGTGGACAAAGTTTGGGAACCTCTGTTATGAGACTGAGATGTGTTAAATAACAGACTTGATTCAGTGTCATTTATTTGTGTTGACTGGTTTGAAGGCATCTTCTCTAAACTTTTATTTTATTTCTTTTCAGCCAGTAATTCCAATGTTTACTCAGAATGTGCGGGAAGGCTTCAGATCTCTGGGAACCCTAAGTAAGTGTAAAAAAACTACATCCTGTTTCAACTGTGGGCAGAGAGAGATTTGTTTGGCAGCACAATTTGAGGTGCACATCTCTTTATATCTTTCCTTGTGAGCCAAACAGATGTGCAAAATTTGACCTATTCCTGATTATAAAAACAAACATCCAAAAATTCTCTGGGTTATATCCTGGTCCATGGAGCCTTTTTGGAGACTGGTGGGGAAAAAACAAAAATAGTTCCAGACCTAAGGACCGTTCTTAACCCGATTTTGACGTAAGTCTGAACCCGTAGCACGTGCGTTCGTAAGTCCGGATTTTCGTTCGTAAGTTGGAAATTGTATGCTAGCGCTGCGCCAAACACCCGTTTTTCAACACAAACGTACATACTGGTTCATAAACATGCACAGAACTTTGTTTACAAACGGTTAGCTAACACACTTTCATCTAAAAACACCTAAAAACACATACCAGTGCTGTATTTAATGTACAACTGTACTGTTCGTAAGTCCGTTCGTAAGTCCGAGTTGCCGTAAGTCGAGGGCGCCTTAAGTTCAGGACTCCCTGTATATATATATATATAAAAAATATTGTGTGCGTGTGTGTGTGTTATTGCCGTAAGTCGAGGGCGCCTTAAGTTCAGGACTCCCTGTATATATATATATATAAAAAATATTGTGTGCGTGTGTGTGTGTTATACTGGTTGGGAATTCTAAAATAGTCTCTAGGAGGGAGTGAATGGTTGCGTGTCTCGTTTGTCTCTATGTAGCCCTGTGAAGGACTTGCGACTTGTCCAGGGTGCACCCCAACCCACGCACAGTGATTGTTGGACATGGGCACCAGTGACCCCCCTGACCCAAAAGTGGAAGAAACGGGTAAAAGATGATGGATGTGTGTGTGTGCGTGTGTGTGTGTGTGTGTAACTCATTCATTCATTCATTCAACCTTTATTTATACAGGCTAGCCTCGTTGAGCCACGGGGACTCATTTACAAGAGGGACCTGTCTCACTCACACCCAGGGTAAATTTAGAGTTACCAATCAGCCTAACATGCATGTTTTTGGACTGTGGGAGGAAACCGGAGCACCCGGAGAAAACCCACGCATGCACGGAGAGAACATGCAAACTCCACCCAGAAAGGCCTCTCGCCAAACTCGTAAATCCTTTTTGATTTACCAAGAGATGGAGTGGGAAATCTTTGCAGCCTTTGGGGAAGCCTGGAAATTTGATGCAGAGTTTGCTGGTCTGCTGCTTCACTTTCATCTTCTGTGCATTTTATCGTATTTTCAAAATACTGTTGCACAATTTTATTTTACACTTCTTGTAAACAACCGTGCTCTTGTTAAGCTCTGGCTTCCCCCGGAATATTGCAGGATCTGAAATGATTTTTAAAGATGAAGGAACAAGTTGAATTGCGCTGTCTCCCTCCTCCATGCTAGCAGGCTCCATTCAGATAAAAGGAGCTGGCTAACTAGCTTGCTGTACGGTGGCCTACATGACCCAATTCAACGGCAGCCGAGTGGACATGTAATGCAATATGTAGTACGCTCTGGAGTAGGAGCGGAAAAAAATTAAACTAACTCATTTTAAAATCTACTTATTGGGTTTAGAATCAGTTATCCTCTTAATGATGGAGTTCTGCCATAAAGCCAATGTTTCAATTGCCAACTCAACTAGAAGTGGTAATAGCAGGCACCCCTGTCTCATACCCAGCTGCAGTTCGAGATAGGAAGATATGTTACACTTGGTGCTGACCACCGCCATTGTGGAGGTATATATCAGCCTCACCCATGATATGAATTGGGGTCCAAATTTAAATAACTTTAAAGTCTCACAGAGGTAGCCCTACTCCACCCAGTCAAATGCTTTCTTTGCATCTAATGAAAGAAGGACTTTGTCACAGATCTGTTTAGGTAGACTAGGAGTTTGCAGCACATCAAGCAGCCGCCTAACATTGAAGAAAGCCTGACGGTTTTAACAAGCCCCATCTGGTCAGGTGGAATGACTGTGGGGACTACGCTCAAGTCGTTTTGCCAGGACCTTTGCAAGGATTTTAACATCAGTATTTAAAAGCAAGATATGTTGATATGAGTCTCAATTTAGAGGGTGTTTATCAATGTCTGTGCAGCAAGTGACTCTTCAAACCCAGATCTTAATAAGGGTGAAAGTAGATTTGAAAATGTATTAAAAAAAATACTCCATTGGGAAGCCATCTGGTCCAGGGGATTCCACATTTTGCATATCATTGAAAGTGGAGTTTATCTCAGCTACATAGAACTCCCTCTCCAAGTCCCCAACAAGATCAGGGTTCACTGAAGGGAGCTCAAGATCTCCAAAAAAGTTACCTATGTCCGATATGTTTGCTGATGACTCAGTTGTATACAATGACAGATAAAATTCACTAAAATGTGTAATAATTTCAGCATAGTCATGGCATACAGCTCCCTACTCATTGTTCAATGCTTTAATAGTTTGTTTGGCTGGCTGTTGCCGCAACTGATGTGCGAACAAACGCCCAGCATTTTCACCATGTTCGTAGTAACCCTGTCTAGATTTAGAGATTAACTACTCTGCCTGCTGAGTAGACAAAGTATTAAATTCCATTTGAAGTAACAAACTTTTTTTTAATTAGATCCCACAGG
>JBBPBX010068109.1:8515-19227 GCA_038048925.1 Garcialebias charrua | reverse complement strand
AGATTCCTATTTTAAACTGCAGCAGGGTACGAGAGAAGGGTGCACACTCTCACCACTTGTTCCACACTTAATCTATTGTATTGATGTTTGGGGGAAAGCGTGTAAAACAATCACAAAGCCTATTTTTGTTTTACAGAAAAGAGCTGTAAGAATTATCACTAGAAAACATTACTGTCATCCATCTAGTACATTATTTTATCAACTGAAGTTATTGAAGTTCCATGATTTGGTAGATTATAATATTTTATCAGTTATGTATAGGGCTCAAAATAACGCATTACCTTTAAATATCCAAATGCATTTTGTTAAAAGACAAAGTTGTTATAATCTTAAGGGGACAGAGATGTTTGTAAAACCACAATTCAGAACTAGTTTGAAGGGACGTTCTACCTCAATCCAGGGAATTAGATTATGGAATGGCTTGGAGAATGTAGTTAAAAATGCCAAGTCAATGTTTACATTTAAGAAAATGATCAAAACTAAATTGTTAAAATATATATATATGAAGTAGCGTGATGTGTATTGTATTAGAGTTTGAAAAATTAGAAAGTTATTCATTGTTACTGGAAGATTATTATTGTTTGAACTGATTGTTTGAAAAAAGGGGCAGATATAATAAGATTTTTTCTTTTTTCTGCTACCTTTCATTTTTTTATATTTTGTACGTTATCATTTATGGGATTGTTTTGTATTGTGTTTTTTGTTCAAAAAACAAAAAACAAATTTAATAAACATAAACTTGCCTGGTTCATCCTGTTCTGGGTCACGGTCAGTACTGGTAAGTCCCTATCTCCAGTGGTCAATGAGTTAGAGGTAGAGTATGTCCTGGTCAAGTCACCAATCAATCACAACTTGCAAAACATTACTAAAAGTAGAATTTCAGCAGAACAAATACACAGAGTTCGGTAATTTGAGGCACTGGACTGGACCAGTCAGATTGGACTTGTATCAGTTGTGTGTTCCCCCCATCTGTGTTTCACCAAAAACAAAAAGCGTAAAAGTTGGAAATAAGTGGTACAATTGCTGTGGTCCTCTTACCTAATCTTGAATTACTTAAATCTCAGATCAATGTCGCAGTTTAACTGTATTCCAGTGGTAAGTCAAAAAACAGTGAGACTTGCTATATGTGTGCTCTCTGACCAAGCTAACTATTATTTTCAATGCAAGTGTGTTTTCACATAAGTTCTGCATTTAGACCCTGTGGTAACGCCTTCTGAAATATTACAATGCAAAATCTGTGAATGATTTAGTGAGATACAAATGACAAAACATCAAAGTTTCTGCTCAATAATCTAGGTAAAAAAAATCCAAACGAAGTTAAATAAGGTCATCTGGATGGTTTCTTTTTTTGTTGAGATGTTTCGTCCTGCATCCAAAGGACAAAAGAAGAAATGACAAAAGTAATGATGAATAGGTATTATGACAGACTATCACAGCTTTTGGTGTGTGAGGCAGCCTTAGTGGATTTTGATGTTGGGGTTAGCCAGGAATCTTTCACTTTCAAAGTTGGTCAGATCAACTGAAACAGCTTTCTAAAGTCGAAATTCTAACTTTGATACTAATTTCTTGACTTTAGAAAGTCGTTCCAATTGATTTTTCCAACTCAGAATTCTGAATTTCCAGCTTATCATGTCAAATAAAATGTACAATTAGCATGGCTCTTTTATGTTTAATAAATCTCTGTAGTAGTTGCAGATTATGGCTTAACAACTTGCATATTTACCATATTTTTCGGAGAATATGTTGCACCGGAGTATAGGTCGCATTGTCCAATTATCACCAATAGATTGGAAAAATCCCTAGATAGGTCGCACCGGAGTATAGGTCGCACCTACGTTTAGCTCTGCTGCAAATGTCTGCCACAGGAGCGCACAGCAAGGCTTTTAAGAAGATTAACACTTAAAAACAATTATTTGTTTGATAAAAATTATAGCAAATATATGTCTGAGCTGAACTTTTCCTTAATAAATTAACGTAATTGTGAAATGAGCTGGATTTAAAAATTTGTTTTGCCGAAAGTGATAAAAAGCCATATATAGGTCGCACCTGAGTATAGGTCGCAGGCCATGAAAAAAATGATAAAAAGGTGCGACCTATACTCCGGAAAATACGGTAATCACAAAAGTAGAATGGCTGGACTTGACCAACCTTTTTTTAAAACCATCCTGAATGGCTACATGTTGTCTCTAGCCCTATTCACACTGGATTATTTTTACATAGGGACCACATGCTATTTGTAATAATTATGGAGATTGTCTGTGTTGTTAATCTCATGCGAATCATCCATGTCAGTAATTTGTAAAGTAAAAATTCCCTCGCAAATTACCTATTATATTTTGCTGAACTCTGAGGTCCTGTGATAATACTAATCCAATGTGAATAGGCATCTCTGTGATTTAGACAGAAATGGGCGGGATCCAATAAGTAATTAGGCTTCGTATTATTATTTTTTAATTAGTAAGCAACGTCATTTGGAAAAATATAGAACAAGGCCATTTTAAATTAAAGTGCTGCTCGCTTTGGCTTTTGTACAAAGTAGATGCTGCTACTTCCTTCGCAGATGACAGCAGGTGCAGAGACGTGTGCAGCCAGTGATCAGCTGATCCATCCATCCATTCATTATACTTACCCGCTTCTTCCTTTTCGGGTAGCGGGGGTCACTGGTGTCCATGTCCAGCCATCATTGTACGAGAGGTTGGGGATACCTCGACAAGTCGCAAGTCCATTTCAACTGGTGGATCAGTGGCCGCGTGCGGCCAGTGACAGGTTGTCCATCTGAGCTTAATGCGACTTGCAGCATGTTAACACCATATCCGGAAGATGTCCGTAAATTTCAGCTAAATCTCAGGCTTCGGTTATCCCGTGCGAATGTGCCACATAATAAGCAGACCTTGGGGAGTAATTTATTTATTACATATGGTTCCTAGGTAAAACTAATTCCGTGTGAATAGGGCTTTTGATGTCAGAGTTTATACCCCTGTTGTTTTCAAAGCCTCTGTTTGAGGTACCTTAGTCATTTAACACAATTTTAAAGCCTATTTCAAACTATGAGGAACTTGTGACAATAAACAGTTTACTGTATACTGGTTTTGACAGATCTGATATACAACTACATCATTCTTTGTCCTGAGCTCAGCACATCTGCAGTGGCTTGTTTCAGAAATCTGGTTATCATGATCTACATATCTACAGCTTAAGAATTTTGGGCAGATACTTCCAGATTGAAAAGACAAACCATCGGTGACATATTTTCCAAGCCATTATAAGCGCTCACACACATTCTCTGTTCTCTGGAGCGCTGTCACATCCAGCTCCATCATATTAGCTGCCGCAATTGCTTGTCATGAAGAAGCTTCTTTTGCCACTGCACCATCCCTCCACCCCCCACCACACATGTCTGCCACTAAAATTGGCTTTAAAACGGCATGTCGCTTTTGATTTGACCTGGCAGACCCTGAAACAATAACTTCATCACGGCTTGTTAGAGTCTCATCCTGACCAAACAGAGGCCTAAACAAACAATGATTTCCCTTCATCTTGCCTAGAGGGCACCTTTCTGTCTTTTTTTTTCTTTGTCTCTGCCTCTGTCTAGAATGAAAATGGCCACTGCAGGCCTTGTTTGTGCTTAAGGTTTATATTTCTGCTTTTTGTTTCCAAAAACCAGGAAACATTAAGTAGGTCACCAAGCGATACTTGGACTCTACAACTTGCTGCTCTATGACTTAAATGCATCCTAAGCTGTATCGTATTCTTAGGTGGCTTGTCAGGATGTTCCGCTGGCTCAGAGCACATTCATTCATTCATTCAACCTTTATTTAGTCAGGTAAATCTTTTGAACCTCATGGGCTCATTTACGAAAGCGACCTGCTAAAACTAAAGAACAATGAACAGCAATGGTAGAATTTCCTTAAACAATAAACAAACCAACAATAAACAATAGAAAACAAAAAGAGAGAAAAAAACAAAAGATTTTTTTTTTTTTTTTTTTAACAAAGTATCAAAAAACTAGCAAAACATTATAAGGTAGACGTATAAAATCAAAGACAGGAACAAATCTGCATTGGTTTTTGCCAGGATTCCAACAGATTCTGAAAACCATTTAGAGAAGTCAAGTTCGAGAGCTTCAGATCTTTTTGTAAGATATTCCATGAAGCAGGAGCAGAGTAGGAGAAGGCCCTTTTTCCAAGTTCAGTCCTCACTGACGGAACACTGCAGGTAATCATGTCCTGAGAGCGCACACTGTAGCTGCACTCACGCAAAGACATGTAGGAGGAGATGTATGAGGGCAGCAGACCAAGAAGTGATTTAAAGATGAAAATGTACCAGTGGAAGAGTCTGCGTGAGGTTAATGATGTCCAGTTAACCAGTGAATACAGGGTGCAGTGGTGGGTACGATAATCACAACCAGTTATGAATCTTAGTGCACCATGATAGACAACATCCAACATCCGCAGGGTGCTTGTAGGAGCATTCATGTAGAGAATGTCACCGTAATCAATGGAGGGAAGGAAAGTCACAGATACAAGGCGTTTCCTAACATTCAGTGTTAGACATGATCTGTTTCTGAAAAAGAAACCCAGTTTAACTTTCAGTTTCTTCACTAGGTTTTCCACGTGGAGTTTAAAAGAGAGATGTGAATCGATGCAATGAGCAGCAATGAGACAATGTGCTTGAAACAGAAGAGTTCATCTTCTGATCTGCCGCTTGCACAGCTTTGAACATGAGACATTATGTGGACATTATGTCTCATCATTACAGCCTTGGGGACAGGAACCAAGGCCCCCGTGGGTTCTCCGATGGACCTAATGTGCTAATGGAATAGCATGCACAATGGCCCATCTCATAGGAGATTTCTCTCTCCAGAACCTCTCTGGAAAAAAGATTTGTGCTTTAGCACCCTCACTCATACTTAAATGTTTTTTTTTGTCTGATCGTCCCACCCACCTGATGTGACACGAATGTCACACCAAGTGCACTCATGAAGGAGAGTAAATCATAATTAGAGTGATAAAGCATCCTCTAAGCCCTCTTAATTGAAAACAAACAGGGCAGAGTCATTCCCTGGGGTTTCTATGTTGGCGATGAGAAAACTGCTCCTACAAGTTTGCAACGATACGCAACTAATTAATAAACTACAACTCCTTGAAGAAAGGCATATTGCCCACCACCTTTTATGTCAAGGTTTTAAACAAAGGACCATTATGTTGAGAAACTACAGAGTTGTAGCCATTTTGGTCAAACCTTGAAAACAATATGTGTAATTTAATATTACACATAATATGTATTGTGACTGACTCTCAGCTACTACCACAACACAGTTTAGCTCAAAATCTGTAAAACTAATTGTGTTATAGCCATTTGCGTGATGGCTAATGTTAACCACCTGCTTCGGATGTTATCATCCATAAAATGGCCCCTATCAATTATTATCACCCCTATTCGTAACGCTCAGTATGCCCCTACTGTACTTACTATAGTAGTAGGTTTAAAGGTACGTTGTCACTGTTACAAGCAATGACAGCAAGCTCCGTCTTTAGCTACGTGGTTAGGTTTAGAGTAAAAGGTCTTCGGTTAGGTTTAGGGTTGGTCCTCTGGGTCAGGTTTAAGGTAAGGTTGAGGAAAACGGTTACATAAGCTGAAAAAAAAACATAAATGCGACACTTCCGGGTTTACGGAAACACGCTGCCTACTCACAGCGATAACAACGCTGATAACGTTATGTTGAACATGCTAGTAGGTAGAATGTGACCTATTCGCCGCTACGAATGGCGATGATAACAGTTGATGGCGCCCATAAAATGGACTGACAACATCCGAACCTGCTGTGTTAACTAACTGTATAACTATCTTGAAGAGGAATTACTCCAACATGTATCAGTTGTAATTGTACATCCATTGGTTACTATCTAAAACATGTACATTGTTTCATGAGATGTTTTGCTAACAAACAGAGTTAGCTAAAAATAATTATTGGCAAATGTTTAAGAAAAGATCTTGAGTAATCTGTTAGAACCCAGAAATGTTATAGGCTTAATCTCAGCTACTACATTTGCCTCTATATATGAACTGTAAATGGACTTAGTGCCTTTCAGTCTTATCAAGATACTCAAAGCTCTTTACACTACAATCTGTGTCCTCATTTACCAATTCATACAGCACTCTACTGCATCTATACAAAGCTAATTGAAAAATATTTCTAAAGAGACTAATGAGTGCTTTATCACATTCATACACTGATGGGACACATCAGAGGCAATGAGGGGTTCAGTGTCTTGCCCAGAGACGCTTCGGCATGTGACTGCTGGTGGATTTTAACCACCAACTCTTGCATTTGAGGATGACTGTTCTAACCACACAGCTTCCCCTATATGTAATAAATAACTTAGTTATATCCATTTTTTGTGTTTCTTGGGTCAGTTGGTTGTGGGTACCATTTTGAATAAGGCAATGAATAACACTGTGAGGTTTCTAATGTCAGAATTCAGCCCGAGTCATGTTTGTTATTCACATACCAACAGTTTCCTGGCCTAAGGTCTAATTTTAGAGGTTTAGAGATCTGCAATTTGAAGACTTGATATATGAATCTCCAACAAAAATATTAGTAATACACCCCATTCACGAACAGACACACTGCCTCTTTCTTTTCAGACATTGATTAATCCATAAAAAAGCTTTTTGGTGTCTACTGTCCTCCTCTGAGGAAATTACCTCATCGTATCTATTGTCAGTCCATCTCAGTGTCCCTCTAACCTCTGTCCTCGCTGCTCTCCACAACTCAGAATAGTGGGTAGCTTTTTCAAATTAACTTCTCAGCATGAAGGAAACCCCACAAACAAGACACAAAGCAAATTTGAGGTCTAACATTGCTTGAAGAAATACGTGTCGTTCGCAGCCTTTCATATCAGTGTTTTAGAAGATCATCTAAAGCTAAGAAATAACTTCTAGCTTTTTAAGTGAAATCTAGAAAATACCAACATGTGCAATCTTATGTGATGCCTTGCATGAGATGTTAGATTGTAGAGTATGAATGAAACTTAGCTAATCTCTCATCAACATAAATACCTGCAAGTTTTATGAAATTCTAGCCATTTTTGTGTAAGGCTGATTAGCTGTGGTGGCCATCTTGATGTGGGTTCACTCCAACAGTTAATCAGTTGTATGTGTACAACCACTATTTATTGTCAGTTTCAGTAAAATCTGCCCCAGGGGTTTATGGTATAAGATGCTATCAGAAAAACAGGATGCAGATCTTGTGTGATCTGTTAGCAAACAGAGTTTTAGTTGAGTCTTAGATAATACCACACCAAATTCTAGCTCAGTATCTGGAAAATTAACCGAGTTGTACTTTTTTTTGGCATTTGCTGAGGTCAAATAGATGTGACAGGTATCTTTATAGGGTTGACTCCAAAACTTAATCAGTTATACACACTAATCTAATTATTTATTTTTGAGAGTTTGATTAAATTCTGTTCAGTTGTGAGATATTTTGCCAACAGACTAACAAACGCACGTAAAAGCTGTGAAAAAAACACACTATCACTCTTCCCTAGACTTGATAGTGAAACCTATGCTGACATAAGCTGAAGGCGTATTACAAAGAGAAAAAGTATGCCTGTCAGACCTTACTTTATTCCCCACCCCTTTGCCACACATCTTGGGAACACATTAGTATTGGGCCCTGGCTAAACGGTTGACCCTGTCCTCCCTCCATCTATCCATCTATCCATCCAGATGAACGGTAATGACCACGTAGAAGAAGAGCCCCTGATGAATTAAACATATCCTTACAATGAGAATCTCATTTTCCTATCTTCCAAGGGGAAGTAGGATGCCATTTCTTTCTGCTAGTGGAGCTACTTTATCATTGTGCAGCTCAGGTGCATTGAAGGTCAACGACATGCTCTAATATATTCCATTCCTGGGCAAATCAGATGCATTTCTTGTAAACTGCCTGTCTCAGGGTCAATCTGCAACTGGCCCCACCATCTATTTGACTGCCAGATTCATCCTGCCTTTCTGGGAATGGGGCTCGTGACCAGCTCCATAATGGCAGCAACGGTTACAAGCCAGGGTCCAATCTCCCTAAAGTGTTACCCAAAGACTCCCATGTCCCCTCCAAATTACCCTCTGTTTCATACTGTTACTGTGTATTATTATGGTTCAAATTCAACCTGGAATATGAGCTGAATTCTATTCTTTGTCCTCTGTTTTTATTCGTTTTATTTCATGGTCTCTCCATGGTCTCTCTCTCTTTCTCCTTTTACACCCCTTCCCCTCTCCCCTGTCATCACTCTGACTTCTTCACATTGTCAGGTCGGCAGCTGACCATCTTCAACAGCCAGGCGTTTATTAAAATTGGTGGTGGAGAAAAGGGGCGCCACTTCCAAGGGCAGATCTCAGGCATGTACTACAACGGCCTGCAGGTGCTCAAACTGGCCGCTGAGGGCGACCCCAACATCCAGATCCAGGGAAACCTGAGGCTGGTGGGCGATGTGCCCTCGGTGCTCACCACTGACACCACCTCCACCACCCCACTGGCTGATATGTCCACCACTATCATGGAGACAACCACCACCATGGCCACAACCACCACCCGCAAGCAGCGCTCCGCAACAACCATGAGGGACAGCGTCACACAGGTGAGGTTGAACACGGTTCACACGGACAAGAATCAGAATTCCTTGAAAGGAATGCATCGCACTCACTGTCAGAGTTTTAAACCAAGATCATTTTGACAAAGTTGTACTGTAGCTGTTTTAATCCAGCCTAGTAAATGATATTCAATACTGTGAGATCTGTTCATGCTCGATCGTTGTTCTGAATGACTCTCAGCCACTACCACATCAAAGTTTAACTGAATACCTGTACAGTACAATTAATTTAGTATAGCCATTTTGGCTATACTAATGGCTGGGACGATTATCTTGAATTGAATTGTTTCCAAAAGAGAATCAGTTATAGATATACAGTATATCTAATAATCACTTTGTGAGAGTTTCATTAAAATCCATCCAGATATATATGTATACAGGTAGACCCTGACTTACGAGCGAGTTCCGTTCCTACGACTATCTCGTAAGACAAAATCTCGTACGTCGGAACATGAAACACGTGTTCTCGTAAGTCCGGATAGTCGGTCGTAAGTCGGAAAATTTATGCTAGCGCTACTACTAACACTCGTTTTTCATCACAAATGTTCATACTAGTTCATAAACATGCTCAGAAACTTTTTTCCAAACGGTTAGTCAAAGTCAAAGTCAACTTTATTGTCAGAACTGCAATATGTACAGGACATACACAGGATTGAAATTGTGTTTCTCTCAGTCCCTCGGTGCAACAGTAACCATCTAAACACTAAACACTAAAACATTTAATAAACATAAGCATAAAATAGTAAAAGTGTAACACTGTCCTGAGTTTTTTCATAGTAGTATAAAAGTATGAAAATTTACACCAACACTGAAACACCAAACACCCCTAAAACACCAAACACCCAATGAACATAAGCATAAAATGAAATAATAAAAGTGTAATACTGTCCTGAGTTTTTGCATAGTAGTATAAAAAGTATAAAAAGTATATCTATAAAATAAACTGAAGGTTCTAGCATTGACATTTGCAAAGAGTGGCACAGCAGCATATAAGTTAATGTACACAGTATATGTATGAGGTATTTGATGTTGGTATATAGGCAAAGTGGCATATGCAGTGAGGCACATAAGGCACATTTGGCATCCTTAGATAAGGCTAGTCAGAGAATGCTGTATATGTATCAGCAGTAGTGTAGATAAAAGTAGTGTAAATGTAAACAGTAGTAATAAATGTAAAGCAGTAGTAATAAATGTAAACCGTATTAATAAATGTAAACAGTGAATGTAAACAGTAGTATGACTATAGGCAGTAATGTAATACAAACATTAGTGCAAATATGAGAAGTAGTGCAAACTGAATGAGCACATGACCGAGAGTTTAGTGAATAACCCGTTTGATGACACAGAGTCCAGTGTTAAAAACTTTGTGTTGAGTGGTAATGTGTGAGAAAGTTTTTTGTGTTAAGGCAGTTCAAATGGGAGGGGAGGCAGAGCAGGCAGAGTGTTTAGCATTCTGACTGCCTGATGAACAGAGCTGTCTCTCAGTCTGCTGGTTCGAGCCTGGAGACTCCTCAGTCTCCTCCCTGATGGCAGCAGTCTAAAGCGGCTGTGTAGTGGGTGTGTGGGATCACCTGCCATGCAGTGGGCTTTCCGAGTAAAGGGCGAGATACACTCGAGCGTCCTCACGATACGCCAATACGCAGCGTACGTACGCCCCGTACGCAGCGTAGCCCCGCGTAGCCCCTCAGGGCAAGTACGCGCAAAGGTATTTTTTTACTACGCATACGCGATCCGCGTGCGCGATACGCGGTGTCTGACCTAAACTTCCCCGGCGCCGGACTGTTTAAATTCCCCTTCTTTATCGCTGATCGGGCCTTTTCTTTTGTTTTTTTGCCTAAAGTCAAGTAACCGCTTCTTCCTCCGTTCACTCGATGAATGAAATGAATGAATTCAGGTCCTACCTGGGTGCGCGATGTTTTATATGTTCCCTGGTGGGCTGTGGTGGGCTGTGGGCTGCAGGAAAAGCACTCCGTGCTCAGCTGCTCATATTACAACAAGGAGAACGCGAGCGTTTGGAGCGAAAAACTAGCGGAAGTGACGATCGGAAGTGACGGTACGGAG
>JBBPBX010068108.1:0-19227 GCA_038048925.1 Garcialebias charrua | reverse complement strand
TTCAGCTTGAAGTGAGTTTCCTTTTAATTACTATATATAGTACTGTATATAGGCAGTCACTTAAACTTTTCCGATTTGTTCGTTTGAACTAAACTTTTAATATTTCTAAATTTCTGCCTAAAAAGGACTGTGCAGCATGAAAGTGGCAGCAGTGTAAACGTTTATTATGACCATCATCTTTAAGAATTACTGTGAACTTTTTAAGACTGGAGTTGTTTTAAACAACAGTTCCTTTATGTCTTGGTGCCACTCCAACTATTAGCTCTTCAAACTGAGTTTGATTAAAGCCACCTCCAACAGTAAGACATTAAAAGCTTGTGATTGTATCACACATCCACATTTTCAAAGATGTAAAGCATCACTTTAACATTTCTCAGGTGAAATACCTGATGCATGTCAGCCTATCAGCTGTCGATTACAAAGATTGAAATTACAGTGCAACAAACAGACACTAGTGTTTTTACACCCTCACAACAAATTAAAACATGACCAAACATTTTTCACACACATCTTCTAAAAGACAGCAAACACTTTTCCATTTCCAAAACCAAACTCCGTACGGAGCTGAAAAATACCCCAAGTGCAGATTTGTTCCATAAGGAAAATTAACAATCACACAATACAATCAGAATGGATAAATACATTAATTTCATCCAACATAAAACACATTCATTTTGTTTTTCAGCCTTCACACAGGCGGACTGCTGTTATTTGACTAAACTACGATAAAGTTGAAAAAGTTGTGAATACTTGTGGGCCCAGCGTGTGTGAGTGTTCACGTTCCTGAGAAACAAACGGCAGCTTCCTGAAACGTGTCCTTCATGGTTCCTCACATGACGCTCAGACATGACGCTCAGACGCGACGCTCAGACGCGACGCTCAGACGCGACGCTCAGACACGCGACGCTCAGACGCGACGCTCAGACACGCGACGCTCAGACGCGACGCTCAGACACGCGACGCTCAAGGCCCCAATATACCTGTTTCTTTTGCCTCACGCCGCTCGGCGCCGTGGGAGCGCCGTGGGAGCGCCGCGGCAAAAGCCTTTGATCACGGGCGTGAACGCGCCAAGGTCGGATTTTACTACGCCTACGCGCGCGCGTTGATAAACTGCCTCGCGTGTCAGCAAATGACCAATCAGCGACCTCAATTTGTCCTGCTCTGCCCGGCTGCAGCTGCACTCAGAGAGCTGCGCTTGCACAGAGTATAAAAGGGCTGCCGGTGCGCAGCACACGCGAGTCCAGCGGCGTGAGGCAAAAGAAACAGGTATATTGGGGGCTTCAGACATGACGCTCAGACGCGACGCTCAGACGCGACGCTCAGACGCGACGCTCAGACGCGACGCTCAGACGCGACGCTCAGACGCGACGCTCAGACGCGACGCTCAGACGCGACGCTCAGACGCGACGCTCAGACGCGACGCTCAGACGCGACGCTCAGACGCGACGCTCAGACGCGACGCTCAGACGCGACGCTCAGACGCGACGCTCAGACGCGACGCTCAGACGCGACGCTCAGACGCGACGCTCAGACGCGACGCTCAGACGCGACGCTCAGACGCGACGCTCAGACGCGACGCTCAGACGCGACGCTCAGACGCGACGCTCAGACGCGACGCTCAGACGCGACGCTCAGACGCGACGCTCAGACGCGACGCTCAGACGCGACGCTCAGACGCGACGCTCAGACGCGACGCTCAGACGCGACGCTCAGACGCGACGCTCAGACGCGACGCTCAGACGCGACGCTCAGACGCGACGCTCAGACGCGACGCTCAGACGCGACGCTCAGACGCGACGCTCAGACGCGACGCTCAGACGCGACGCTCAGACGCGACGCTCAGACGCGACGCTCAGACGCGACGCTCAGACGCGACGCTCAGACGCGACGCTCAGACGCGACGCTCAGACGCGACGCTCAGACGCGACGCTCAGACGCGACGCTCAGACGCGACGCTCAGACGCGACGCTCAGACGCGACGCTCAGACGCGACGCTCAGACGCGACGCTCAGACGCGACGCTCAGACGCGACGCTCAGACGCGACGCTCAGACGCGACGCTCAGACGCGACGCTCAGACGCGACGCTCAGACGCGACGCTCAGACGCGACGCTCAGACGCGACGCTCAGACGCGACGCTCAGACGCGACGCTCAGACGCGACGCTCAGACGCGACGCTCAGACGCGACGCTCAGACGCGACGCTCAGACGCGACGCTCAGACGCGACGCTCAGACGCGACGCTCAGACGCGACGCTCAGACGCGACGCTCAGACGCGACGCTCAGACGCGACGCTCAGACGCGACGCTCAGACGCGACGCTCAGACGCGACGCTCAGACGTGACGCTCAGACGTGACGCTCAGACGCAATGCTCAGACGCGACGCTCAGACGCGACGCTCAGACGTGACGCTCAGACGCGACGCTCAGACGCGACGCTCAGACGCGACGCTCAGACGTGACGCTCAGATACGACGCTCAGACATGAAGACTTGTAGCGGCGGCTTGAATTAAAGACAGCTTCAGTCACAAACAGATCAACTGCAGGACTTGATCACTTCTCTTTGATGTCTTTATCATTACGCCATATTCCTCATCTGCACCAGAATAACTACAATGATCATCATCTGTAGCAGGAAGCTGAAAGTAAAGTGGTGTTTAAAATGTGGCGTATTCCTGGCATGATTTGTGTTGGCAGCTAAATACAAGCATCACTTTGGTACATCCGGACTTTATCTGTAAATAAACAACAAAGTAAAATGTTTCCTGTTCATTCTTTGGCAGTGGTCAGGTGGTCACATGGTCAGGTGGTCACATGGTCAGGTGGTCAGGTGGCGTTTGGCCAAGGCAACAAGTCCAAAAGGTGCTTCATCTCAAGTAGTGAGTCCTCTTGAGCCACAGCAGGAAGCAAGTCTGATGCGGTCATCTGCAGCATTTTGCTCTTTGTGTGCTCATCAATAACATGCATATTAAATACACTGGAGAAAGGAGAGTGATCACGGTGAAGTGGCTCTGGATAAATGAAAGACGGCTGCTGTGGTGAAACTCTCACTTTCAGGGAGGAAAGAGCAAAATGTATCCAAGACTCCAGCGTGAGGGAACAGTGGTGCAGAGGTGCAGATACTGTCATGAAGAAACGGCTCTCTTGCCGTGGTCGTGAGGAAAAGAGAACAGGCCTGTCCAGGCATGGCGAATCAAAAGCAGACTGAGCCCGAACGCCCACGTCCGGACAGGAGACAGGAAGAAGGCCATGAGGCCATAGGTCTCCAGGAGGAAGTAGCAGGAGTGGGCCTGCCAGGTGAGGAGCAGAAACATGAGGAGGTGAACCGCCAGGAGCTGCCAGTGACAGCCCGACCTCACGAAGTGTGACCGGAAGCTGCTGTTGTGGCGGTGGCGGTGGAGCAGGCTCCAGCAGAGGTACGAGGTGAGAGGGATGTTGAAGAAGATCAGCTGGCAAGAGAAGATGAGCGGCTTATTAGTTCTCATACAAAATCAGAACTTCATCGTTTACGAGTCTCATTAAAGACTCGAGCGTTAAACTCAGACCTTCGTTGTTTACATGAGTCTCATTAAAGACTCGAGCGTTAAACTCAGACCTTCGTTGTTTACATGAGTCTCATTAAAGACTCGAGCGTTAAACTCAGACCTTCATCATTTACATGAGTCTCATTAACACTAATTTGACTAAGGCTGCGCTTTTTTGCGCAAGGGAACTTGGCTTCCAAATCCCCCGGTCCCTTTCAGTGGGCTATATAATGTCGATTCACATGCTAATGACCCTGCTAATGACCCATTAATTCTACACCTACACCCCCCCACCCCCTACCCCTCAGTCCAAAATCCTTGGACCCAGTGCAAGCCTTGTATAACACATAAGCATTTATCGCTGCCAGGTCAAGCATGTTGTAGAACACGGCAATGGGCCGCACCGTATATAAATGTGCAATCTGGTCCATTATACCGGTATGTCAGTTGACCTCAGGTCATGTGACCTGTGTTGGTCCGTCAGTTTACCTCAGGTCATGTGACCTGAGTTGGTCCGTCAGTTGACTTCATGTCGTGTGACCTGTGTTGTTTTGTCAGTTGACCTCAGGTCATGTGACCAGTGTTGGTCCGTCACTTGACCTCAGGTCATGTGACCTGTGTCGGTCCGTCAGTTGACCTCAGGTCATATGACCTATGTCGGTCCATCAGTTGACCTCAGGTCATGTGACCAGTGTTGGTCCGTCACTTGACCTCAGGTCATGTGACCTGTGTCGGTCCGTCAGTTGACCTCAGGTCATGTGACCTATGTCGGTCCATCAGTTGACCTCAGGTCATGTGACCAGTGTCGGTCCGTCAGTTGACTTCATGTCGTGTGACCTGTGTCATTTTGTCAGTTGACCTCAGGTCATGTGACCTGTGTTGGTCCGTCACTTGACTTCAGGTCATGTGACCTGTGTCGGTCCGTCAGTTGACCTCATGTCATGTGACCTGTCTGTCAGTTGACTTAATGTCGTGTGACCTATGTTGGTCTGTCACTTGACCTCAGGTCATGTGACCTGTGTTGGTCCGTTAGTTGACCTCATGTCATGTGACCTGTGTCGGTCCGTCAGTTGACCTTAGGTCATGTGACCTGTGTCGATCCATCAGTTGATCTCAGGTCATGTGACCTGTGTCGGTCCGTCAGTTGACCTCATGTCGTGTGACGAGTGTCGGTCCGTCAGTTGACTTCATGTCATGTGACCTGTGTCATTTTGTCAGTTGACCTCAGGTCATGTGACCAATGTTGGTCCGTCACTTGACTTCAGGTCATGTGACCTGTGTCGGTCCATCAGTTGACCTCATGTCATGTGACCTGTCTGTCAGTTGACTTCATGTCGTGTGACCTGTGTTGGTCCGTCACTTGACCTCAGGTCATGTGACCGGTGTTGGTCCGTTAGTTGACCTCACGACATGTGACCTGTGTTGGTCCGTCAGTTGACCTCATGCCATGTGACCTATGTCGGTACGTCAATTGACCTCATGTTGTGTGACCTATGTCGTTTTGTCAGTTGACCTCAGGTCATGTGATCTGTGTTGGTCTGTCAGTTGACTTCATGTCATGTGACCTGTGTCGGTCCGTCAGTAGACCTCAGGTCATGTGACCTGTGTCGTTGTGTCAGTTGACCTTAGGTCATGTGACCTGTGTTGGTACGTCAGTTGACCTCATGCTGTGTGACCAGTGTCGTTGTGTCAGTTGACCTCAGGTCATGTGACCTGTGTCGGTCTGTCAGTTGACTTCATCTCATGTGACCTGTGTCGTTTTGTCAGTTGACCTCAGGTCATGTGACCTGTGTTGGTCCGTCACTTTACCTCAGGTCATGTGACCTATGTCGGTCCATCAGTTGACCTCATGCCATGTGACCTATGTCGGTACGTCAATTGACATCAAGTTGTGTGACCTGTGTCGTTTTGTCAGTTGACCTCAGGTCATGTGACCTGTGTTGGTCCGTCAGTTGACTTCATGTCATGTGACCTGTGTTGGTCCATCACATGACCTCAGGTCATGTGACCTGTGTCGGTCCGTCACTTGACTTCAGGTCATGTGACCTGTGTCGGTCCGTCAGTTGACCTCATGTCATGTGACCTGTCTGTCAGTTGACTTCATGTCGTGTGACCTGTGTTGGTCCGTCACTTGACCTCAGGTCATGTGACCTGTGTTGGTCCGTTAGTTGACCTCAGGTCATGTGACCTATGTCGGTCCGTCAGTTGACTTCATGTCATGTGACCTGTGTCGGTCCGTCAGGTGACGGACAACAATAGGTCAAGCATGTTGTAGAACACAGCAATGGGCCACCTGCATGTGTCAGAACGCACCGTATATACATGTGCCAAGGACAAGGAGAGAGACAGTACTTGTAAGCAAAATAATTTATTTGACAGAACATCAGGGTTATAGGATAATCAGCACAGCAGAATAAGACAATTGTATGCATAAACTTGTTCTGGAGCAGACAAAGCTTTCCGTTCAGTGGATGTCCCAAAATGTTCAACTGTGAGATAACTTCAGGGTCTGTTATGTGTGAATTGGTCAGGGCCTCTCTAAGGGGGGAAGTGCAACTTACTTACCTGGTGGAAACATTGGAATGCAGTCTGGTGTGGTGGGGGTGTCTGAGTTGTGAGCACGCATATTTATAACAAAAGGCAGTTAATGGCCTACTAATGGTTGAAGAGAAGGAGGGGGTTTGTCCTCAGGATCTTGAAAATTCAGTCATCCTAGTGTTAAAGACTCAAGCGTTAAACTCAGACCTTCATTGTTTACATGAGTCTCATTAAAGACTTGAGCGTTAAACTCAGACCTTCATTGTTTACATGAGTGTCATTAAAGACTCGAGCGTTAAACTCAGACCTTCATTGTTTACATGAGTCTCATTAAAGACTTGAGCGTTAAACTCAGACCTTCATTGTTTACATGAGTGTCATTAAAGACTTGAGCGTTAAACTCAGACCTTCATTGTTTACATGAGTGTCATTAAAGACTTGAGCGTTAAACTCAGACCTTCATTGTTTACATGAGTGTCATTAAAGACTTGAGCGTTAAACTCAGACCTTCATTGTTTACATGAGTCTCATTAAAGACTTGAGCGTTAAACTCAGACCTTCATTGTTTACATGAGTCTCATTAAAGACTTGAGCGTTAAACTCAGACCTTCATTGTTTACATGAGTGTCATTAAAGACTTGAGCGTTAAACTCAGACCTTCATTGTTTACATGAGTGTCATTAAAGACTTGAGCGTTAAACTCAGACCTTCATTGTTTACATGAGTGTCATTAAAGACTTGAGCGTTAAACTCAGACCTTCATTGTTTACATGAGTGTCATTAAAGACTTGAGCGTTAAACTCAGACCTTCATTGTTTACATGAGTCTCATTAAAGACTTGAGCATTAAACTCAGACCTTCATTGTTTACATGAGTGTCATTAAAGACTTGAGCATTAAACTCAGACCTTCATTGTTTACATGAGTGTCATTAAAGACTTGAGCGTTAAACTCAGACCTTCATTGTTTACATGAGTCTCATTAAAGACTCGAGCGTTAAACTCAGACCTTCATTGTTTACATGAGTCTCATTAAAGACTCGAGCGTTAAACTCAGACCTTCATTGTTTACATGAGTCTCATTAAAGACTCGAGCGTTAAACTCAGACCTTCATTGTTTACATGAGTCTCATTAAAGACTTGAGCGTTAAACTCAGACCTTCATTGTTTACATGAGTCTCATTAAAGACTTGAGCATTAAACTCAGACCTTCATTGTTTACATGAGTCTCATTAAAGACTCGAGCGTTAAACTCAGACCTTCATTGTTTACATGAGTCTCATTAAAGACTCGAGCGTTAAACTCAGACCTTCATTGTTTACATGAGTCTCATTAAAGACTTGAGCATTAAACTCAGACCTTCATTGTTTACATGAGTCTCATTAAAGACTCGAGCGTTAAACTCAGACCTTCATTGTTTACATGAGTCTCATTAAAGACTCGAGCGTTAAACTCAGACCTTCGTTGTTTACATGAGTCTCATTAAAGACTCGAGCGTTAAACTCAGACCTTCGTTGTTTACATGAGTCTCATTAAAGACTCGAGCGTTAAACTCAGACCTTCATTGTTTACATGAGTCTCATTAAAGACTCGAGCGTTAAACTCAGACCTTCATTGTTTACATGAGTCTCATTAAAGACTCGAGCGTTAAACTCAGACCTTCATTGTTTACATGAGTCTCATTAAAGACTTGAGCGTTAAACTCAGACCTTCATTGTTTACATGAGTCTCATTAAAGACTCGAGCGTTAAACTCAGACCTTCATTGTTTACATGAGTCTCATTAAAGACTTGAGCGTTAAACTCAGACCTTCATTGTTTACATGAGTCTCATTAAAGACTTGAGCATTAAACTCAGACCTTCATTGTTTACATGAGTCTCATTAAAGACTTGAGCGTTAAACTCAGACCTTCATTGTTTACATGAGTCTCATTAAAGACTTGAGCGTTAAACTCAGACCTTCATTGTTTACATGAGTCTCATTAAAGACTTGAGCATTAAACTCAGACCTTCATTGTTTACATGAGTCTCATTAAAGACTCGAGCGTTAAACTCAGACCTTCATTGTTTACATGAGTCTCATTAAAGACTCAAGCGTTAAACTCAGACCTTCATTGTTTACATGAGTCTCATTAAAGACTTGAGCATTAAACTCAGACCTTCATTGTTTACATGAGTCTCATTAAAGACTCGAGCGTTAAACTCAGACCTTCATTGTTTACATGAGTCTCATTAAAGACTCGAGCGTTAAACTCAGACCTTCGTTGTTTACATGAGTCTCATTAAAGACTCGAGCGTTAAACTCAGACCTTCGTTGTTTACATGAGTCTCATTAAAGACTCGAGCGTTAAACTCAGACCTTCATTGTTTACATGAGTCTCATTAAAGACTCGAGCGTTAAACTCAGACCTTCATTGTTTACATGAGTCTCATTAAAGACTCGAGCGTTAAACTCAGACCTTCATTGTTTACATGAGTCTCATTAAAGACTTGAGCGTTAAACTCAGACCTTCATTGTTTACATGAGTCTCATTAAAGACTCAAGCGTTAAACTCAGACCTTCATTGTTTACATGAGTCTCATTAAAGACTCAAGCGTTAAACTCAGACCTTCATTGTTTACATGAGTCTCATTAAAGACTTGAGCATTAAACTCAGACCTTCATTGTTTACATGAGTCTCATTAAAGACTCGAGCGTTAAACTCAGACCTTCGTTTTTTACATGAGTCTCATTAAAGACTTGAGCGTTAAACTCAGACCTTCGTTGTTTACATGAGTCTCATTAAAGACTCGAGCGTTAAACTCAGACCTTCGTTGTTTACATGAGTCTCATTAAAGACTTGAGCGTTAAACTCAGACCTTCGTTGTTTACATGAGTGTCATTAAAGACTTGAGCGTTAAACTCAGACCTTCGTTGTTTACATGAGTCTCATTAAAGACTTGAGCGTTAAACTCAGACCTTCATTGTTTACATGAGTCTCATTAAAGACTTGAGCGTTAAACTCAGACCTTCATTTTTTACATGAGTCTCATTAAAGACTTGAGCGTTAAACTCAGACCTTCATTGTTTACATGAGTCTCATTAAAGACTTGAGCGTTAAACTCAGACCTTCATTGTTTACATGAGTCTCATTAAAGACTTGAGCGTTAAACTCAGACCTTCATTGTTTACATGAGTGTCATTAAAGACTTGAGCGTTAAACTCAGACCTTCATTGTTTACATGAGTGTCATTAAAGACTTGAGCGTTAAACTCAGACCTTCATTGTTTACATGAGTCTCATTAAAGACTTGAGCGTTAAACTCAGACCTTCATTGTTTACATGAGTCTCATTAAAGACTTGAGCGTTAAACTCAGACCTTCATTGTTTACATGAGTCTCATTAAAGACTTGAGCGTTAAACTCAGACCTTCATTGTTTACATGAGTGTCATTAAAGACTTGAGCGTTAAACTCAGACCTTCATTGTTTACATGAGTCTCATTAAAGACTTGAGCATTAAACTCAGACCTTCATTGTTTACATGAGTCTCATTAAAGACTTGAGCGTTAAACTCAGACCTTCATTGTTTACATGAGTGTCATTAAAGACTTGAGCGTTAAACTCAGACCTTCGTTTTTTACATGAGTGTCATTAAAGACTTGAGCGTTAAACTCAGACCTTCGTTGTTTACATGAGTGTCATTAAAGACTTGAGCGTTAAACTCAGACCTTCATTGTTTACATGAGTGTCATTAAAGACTTGAGCGTTAAACTCAGACCTTCATTGTTTACATGAGTCTCATTAAAGACTTGAGCGTTAAACTCAGACCTTCATTGTTTACATGAGTCTCATTAAAGACTTGAGCGTTAAACTCAGACCTTCATTGTTTACATGAGTCTCATTAAAGACTTGAGCGTTAAACTCAGACCTTCATTGTTTACATGAGTCTCATTAAAGACTTGAGCGTTAAACTCAGACCTTCATTGTTTACATGAGTCTCATTAAAGACTTGAGCGTTAAACTCAGACCTTCATTGTTTACATGAGTCTCATTAAAGACTTGAGCGTTAAACTCAGACCTTCATTGTTTACATGAGTCTCATTAAAGACTTGAGCGTTAAACTCAGACCTTCATTGTTTACATGAGTCTCATTAAAGACTTGAGCGTTAAACTCAGACCTTCATTGTTTACATGAGTGTCATTAAAGACTTGAGCGTTAAACTCAGACCTTCATTGTTTACATGAGTCTCATTAAAGACTTGAGCGTTAAACTCAGACCTTCATTGTTTACATGAGTGTCATTAAAGACTTGAGCGTTAAACTCAGACCTTCATTGTTTACATGAGTGTCATTAAAGACTTGAGCGTTAAACTCAGACCTTCATTGTTTACATGAGTGTCATTAAAGACTTGAGCGTTAAACTCAGACCTTCATTGTTTACATGAGTCTCATTAAAGACTTGAGCGTTAAACTCAGACCTTCGTTTTTTACATGAGTGTCATTAAAGACTTGAGCGTTAAACTCAGACCTTCGTTGTTTACATGAGTCTCATTAAAGACTTGAGCGTTAAACTCAGACCTTCGTTGTTTACATGAGTGTCATTAAAGACTTGAGCGTTAAACTCAGACCTTCGTTGTTTACATGAGTCTCATTAAAGACTTGAGTGTTAAACTCAGACCTTCGTTGTTTACATGAGTCTCATTAAAGACTTGAGCGTTAAACTCAGACCTTCATTGTTTACATGAGTCTCATTAAAGACTTGAGCGTTAAACTCAGACCTTCATTTTTTACATGAGTCTCATTAAAGACTTGAGCATTAAACTCAGACCTTCATTGTTTACATGAGTCTCATTAAAGACTTGAGCGTTAAACTCAGACCTTCATTGTTTACATGAGTCTCATTAAAGACTTGAGCGTTAAACTCAGACCTTCATTGTTTACATGAGTGTCATTAAAGACTTGAGCGTTAAACTCAGACCTTCATTGTTTACATGAGTGTCATTAAAGACTTGAGCGTTAAACTCAGACCTTCATTGTTTACATGAGTCTCATTAAAGACTTGAGCGTTAAACTCAGACCTTCATTGTTTACATGAGTGTCATTAAAGACTTGAGCGTTAAACTCAGACCTTCATTGTTTACATGAGTCTCATTAAAGACTTGAGCGTTAAACTCAGACCTTCATTGTTTACATGAGTCTCATTAAAGACTTGAGCGTTAAACTCAGACCTTCATTGTTTACATGAGTCTCATTAAAGACTTGAGCGTTAAACTCAGACCTTCATTGTTTACATGAGTCTCATTAAAGACTTGAGCGTTAAACTCAGACCTTCATTGTTTACATGAGTGTCATTAAAGACTTGAGCGTTAAACTCAGACCTTCATTGTTTACATGAGTGTCATTAAAGACTTGAGCGTTAAACTCAGACCTTCATTGTTTACATGAGTGTCATTAAAGACTTGAGCGTTAAACTCAGACCTTCATTGTTTACATGAGTGTCATTAAAGACTTGAGCGTTAAACTCAGACCTTCATTGTTTACATGAGTGTCATTAAAGACTTGAGCGTTAAACTCAGACCTTCATTGTTTACATGAGTGTCATTAAAGACTTGAGCGTTAAACTCAGACCTTCATTGTTTACATGAGTGTCATTAAAGACTTGAGCGTTAAACTCAGACCTTCATTGTTTACATGAGTGTCATTAAAGACTTGAGCGTTAAACTCAGACCTTCATTGTTTACATGAGTGTCATTAAAGACTTGAGCGTTAAACTCAGACCTTCATTGTTTACATGAGTCTCATTAAAGACTTGAGCGTTAAACTCAGACCTTCATTGTTTACATGAGTGTCATTAAAGACTTGAGCGTTAAACTCAGACCTTCATTGTTTACATGAGTCTCATTAAAGACTTGAGCGTTAAACTCAGACCTTCATTGTTTACATGAGTGTCATTAAAGACTTGAGCGTTAAACTCAGACCTTCATTGTTTACATGAGTCTCATTAAAGACTTGAGCGTTAAACTCAGACCTTCATTGTTTACATGAGTGTCATTAAAGACTTGAGCGTTAAACTCAGACCTTCATTGTTTACATGAGTGTCATTAAAGACTTGAGCGTTAAACTCAGACCTTCATTGTTTACATGAGTCTCATTAAAGACTTGAGCGTTAAACTCAGACCTTCATTGTTTACATGAGTCTCATTAAAGACTTGAGCGTTAAACTCAGACCTTCGTTTTTTACATGAGTCTCATTAAAGACTTGAGCGTTAAACTCAGACCTTCGTTGTTTACATGAGTCTCATTAAAGACTTGAGCGTTAAACTCAGACCTTCATTGTTTACATGAGTGTCATTAAAGACTTGAGCGTTAAACTCAGACCTTCGTTGTTTACATGAGTCTCATTAAAGACTTGAGCGTTAAACTCAGACCTTCGTTGTTTACATGAGTCTCATTAAAGACTCGAGCGTTAAACTCAGACCTTCATTGTTTACATGAGTCTCATTAAAGACTCGAGCGTTAAACTCAGACCTTCATTGTTTACATGAGTCTCATTAAAGACTCGAGCGTTAAACTCAGACCTTCATTGTTTACATGAGTCTCATTAAAGACTTGAGCGTTAAACTCAGACCTTCATTGTTTACATGAGTCTCATTAAAGACTTGAGCGTTAAACTCAGACCTTCATTGTTTACATGAGTGTCATTAAAGACTTGAGCGTTAAACTCAGACCTTCATTGTTTACATGAGTGTCATTAAAGACTTGAGCGTTAAACTCAGACCTTCATTGTTTACATGAGTCTCATTAAAGACTTGAGCGTTAAACTCAGACCTTCATTGTTTACATGAGTCTCATTAAAGACTTGAGCGTTAAACTCAGACCTTCATTGTTTACATGAGTGTCATTAAAGACTTGAGCGTTAAACTCAGACCTTCATTGTTTACATGAGTCTCATTAAAGACTTGACGTTAAACTCAGACCTTCATTGTTTACATGAGTCTCATTAAAGACTTGAGCGTTAAACTCAGACCTTCATTGTTTACATGAGTGTCATTAAAGACTTGAGCATTAAACTCAGACCTTCATTGTTTACATGAGTGTCATTAAAGACTTGAGCGTTAAACTCAGACCTTCATTGTTTACATGAGTGTCATTAAAGACTTGAGCGTTAAACTCAGACCTTCATTGTTTACATGAGTGTCATTAAAGACTTGAGCATTAAACTCAGACCTTCATTGTTTACATGAGTGTCATTAAAGACTTGAGCATTAAACTCAGACCTTCATTGTTTACATGAGTGTCATTAAAGACTTGAGCATTAAACTCAGACCTTCATTGTTTACATGAGTGTCATTAAAGACTTGAGCATTAAACTCAGACCTTCATTGTTTACATGAGTGTCATTAAAGACTTGAGCATTAAACTCAGACCTTCATTGTTTACATGAGTGTCATTAAAGACTTGAGCGTTAAACTCAGACCTTCATTGTTTACATGAGTCTCATTAAAGACTCGAGCGTTAAACTCAGACCTTCATTGTTTACATGAGTGTCATTAAAGACTTGAGCATTAAACTCAGACCTTCATTGTTTACATGAGTGTCATTAAAGACTTGAGCATTAAACTCAGACCTTCATTGTTTACATGAGTCTCATTAAAGACTTGAGCATTAAACTCAGACCTTCATTGTTTACATGAGTGTCATTAAAGACTTGAGCATTAAACTCAGACCTTCATTGTTTACATGAGTGTCATTAAAGACTTGAGCATTAAACTCAGACCTTCATTGTTTACATGAGTGTCATTAAAGACTTGAGCGTTAAACTCAGACCTTCATTGTTTACATGAGTGTCATTAAAGACTCGAGCGTTAAACTCAGACCTTCATTGTTTACATGAGTCTCATTAAAGACTTGAACGTTAAACTCAGACCTTCATTGTTTACATGAGTCTCATTAAAGACTTGAGCATTAAACTCAGACCTTCATTGTTTACATGAGTGTCATTAAAGACTTGAGCATTAAACTCAGACCTTCATTGTTTACATGAGTGTCATTAAAGACTTGAGCGTTAAACTCAGACCTTCATTGTTTACATGAGTCTCATTAAAGACTTGAGCGTTAAACTCAGACCTTCATTGTTTACATGAGTCTCATTAAAGACTTGAGCATTAAACTCAGACCTTCATTGTTTACATGAGTCTCATTAAAGACTTGAGCATTAAACTCAGACCTTCATTGTTTACATGAGTGTCATTAAAGACTTGAGCATTAAACTCAGACCTTCATTGTTTACATGAGTCTCATTAAAGACTTGAGCGTTAAACTCAGACCTTCATTGTTTACATGAGTCTCATTAAAGACTTGAGCATTAAACTCAGACCTTCATTGTTTACATGAGTCTCATTAAAGACTTGAGCGTTAAACTCAGACCTTCATTGTTTACATGAGTCTCATTAAAGACTTGAGCGTTAAACTCAGACCTTCATTGTTTACATGAGTCTCATTAAAGACTTGAGCGTTAAACTCAGACCTTCATTGTTTACATGAGTCTCATTAAAGACTTGAGCATTAAACTCAGACCTTCATTGTTTACATGAGTCTCATTAAAGACTTGAGCGTTAAACTCAGACCTTCATTGTTTACATGAGTCTCATTAAAGACTTGAGCATTAAACTCAGACCTTCATTGTTTACATGAGTCTCATTAAAGACTTGAGCGTTAAACTCAGACCTTCATTGTTTACATGAGTCTCATTAAAGACTTGAGCATTAAACTCAGACCTTCATTGTTTACATGAGTCTCATTAAAGACTTGAGCGTTAAACTCAGACCTTCATTGTTTACATGAGTGTCATTAAAGACTTGAGCATTAAACTCAGACCTTCATTGTTTACATGAGTGTCATTAAAGACTTGAGCATTAAACTCAGACCTTCATTGTTTACATGAGTGTCATTAAAGACTTGAGCGTTAAACTCAGACCTTCATTGTTTACATGAGTCTCATTAAAGACTCGAGCGTGAAACTCGAACATTAAACTCAGACCTTCATCATTTACACGAGTCTCATTAAAGACTTGAGCATTAAACTCAGACCTTCATTGTTTACATGAGTCTCATTAAAGACTCGAGCGTGAAACTCGAACATTAAACTCAGACCTTCATCATTTACACGAGTCTCATTAAAGACTTGAGCATTAAACTCAGACCTTCATCAGTGCAAAGAGTTCCTTGAAGTACATCACCCGCTGCCTTTCGTGCCAAAGTTTTAAAGCGACATCATCTCCTTATGAGAGGGTCAGGGTTTGGTCAAAGCGTATAAATAATGTTAAAGTGTGTCCAGATGACCAGATTGAGACTTATCAGAATGTTAAAGTGTGTTCTTGTGCCAAACTGATCTCACTCAGAGAACGTGCTGAGGATGAGCCTCGGCTACTAAAACACTAAAAACAGCTCAATATCTGTAAAACTGCTCATGTTAAAGACATATGATGGCAGCCATCTTGAATTGGGGTCACAAGTTGCAGATGTAGATTAAATAATAACTCTTGATAAGTACAGTCCTTTGACCATTGGTTCATGAGAAGTTTTGCTAACAGACGGGGTGGATTTTAACAGTCAATTCCAAAATTTTAACAAAAATGCTGGACAATAAGTAGCACTTAGAGTGTGTGTAGTAAAGGACCGTCAGCTACTACCACACAAAATGTCCGTCATCATCTGTAAAACTGACGGAAACATTTCAGATTTTGTGTTTGATAAGCTGATTTGTTGATTAAATGTCTAATAGCTGCTTTCTCTATGTTTTATTAAAATCCACTCAGAGTCTCATGCAGACAAACGTAAGTTTATCCTGTTTCACGTTTCGATTCAAACATCTAAATAAAGTTTCAGTCACGTTTGTCTAGTGTTTGTCACACCTGCAGCTCAGACAGGAGGAGACGAGCCACGTTACACGAGACACTGCGAGGTCATTAAAGGCACGTTCATCACAGTAATGATCCGCAGACGCTGCATTAGCCTCCATTAGCTTAGACCACAATGCATTGCGGCCCATTTCCTCTGGTGCAGTGTTCAACATCTGCACACTGTTTTATGCAGCAGGTGACCAGTTTCTAGGCTGAGTGAAAACAGAGCAGGGCTTGGATGAGCTTCACAAAATTAAAATCTTACTTGAATGAGTCCCACGACGTACGTGAGACTGCCCTCGAGGAAATGTCCATCAATAAACACGCCAAAAGAGAAGCAGACGCCGCTGTGGCCATCGATGAGCTCTCCAATGAACCACGGGCCTGAAGGCACACAACAGTGACACTTTGTGTTTAGTTCTGCAGTGGCAGCACTTAAATGGGGGGTTCCGCAGGGGTCCATCCTGGGTCCTCTCCTATTCTCCTTATACCTGCTGCCACTCGGTGCTATTTTCCGGAAACACAATATACCTTTCCACTTCTACGCTGATGACTGTCAAATCTACTTCCCCCTAAGACAAAATGGTACAGGCTCTATTCAACCTCTGCTCGACTGCCTGGCTGACATCAGGGACTGGATGGCTTTAAATTTCTTAAGCTTCAATGATAAGAAGTCTGAAGCCATATTGTTCCTTCCCAATGACACAACCTCAAACCACTGCATTGACCTGTCTGCTCTACCCCTGTCCGAAAAACAAAAAGTCACAAATCTGGGAGTGATAATGGATCCTTCCATGAAACTCAACAGTCATGTAAACATGATCGTCAAATCCTGTTTTTTCCAGCTGAGGCGTCTGTCTAAGCTGAAGCCCATATTATCCAAAAAGCACCTGGAGACAGTGATTCACGCATTCATTACATCTAGGCTTGATTACTGCAATTCACTTCTGCTTGGTGTCAGTCAAGCCACCATTGCACGATTACAACTGGTTCAGAACGCAGCTGCCCGATTTTTAACCAGTACAGACAAAAGAGAGCACATTACACCAGTCTTGGCCTCCCTGCACTGGTTCATCTTCGAATCCAGTTCAAAATTCTCATGTATGTCTACAAATCTCTGAACAGTCTCGCCCCCGCCTATCTCTCGGATCTGATACACCCATATGTCCCATCACGTGCTTTGAGGTCAGAGGACCGGGTTCTCTTAAGAGTTCCAGGAACTCGTCTTAAACACAGAGGTGACAGGGTGTTCTCTGTAGCAGGACCAAGACTTTGGAATGAGTTACCTCTGCTCGTTAGACAGGCCCCCTCCCTCTCTGTTTTCAAATCCAGGTTAAAAACTCACTACTATTCTGTTGCTTTCAACACCAGCTGATCTGTGTTTGATCGTTTTATTTTGATCTGCAATGTTTTTATGTCTTTCGTGTTGTACTTCATTGTGTGTTGCCTGTTGTTTGTTTGTTTGTTCAGCACTTTGGTTTGGACTTGTTCCTGTTTAAAGTGCTTTATAAATAAAATGGTATATGGTATGGTAAAAATATTTCTGCTTTGTGTAAAGTTCAGAATGAGCATGTTCTTCATAAACTGTCTGTGGACTTGGTGTTTCCAAAGTGTGAGGGACAAAAGGACAGCTGTTCATTCATTCAACCTTTATTTATACAGGCTAGCCTCGTTGAGTCACGGGGACTCATTTACAAGAGGGACCTGTCTCACTCACACCTAGGGTCAATTTAGAGTCACCAATCAGCCTAACATGCATGTTTTTGGACTGTGGGAGGAAACCGGAGTACCCGGAGGAAACCCACGCATGCACGGGGAGAACATGCAAACTCCACCCAGAAAGGCCCCGGACCGGGATTTGAACCGGCAACCTTCTCGCCGAGAGGCAGCAGCTCTACCAGTTGTGCCACCGTGCTGCCCTCAACTTAACTCAACTTAACTCAACTTAACTCACCAAAGGCTGTGAACAGGTTGAAGAGCATCAGGGAGTAGTAGAAGGTGTTGGTCTTACTGATCAGATGAAGAGACATGAGCACTGAAGACGTCAGTCCTGGAAAACATCACAAACCCAGAACGTTCCTCCTCTTGAAACATCAGCTGCTCCTGTGACCGCAGCAAACAGTCAACATGAAGAAGTTATCGTCACCTCTGCCGCTGGGGAGCTGCTGGAACCTGAAGGCCAGGAGCACGCCCATGTTCAGCAGCACGGTGGATATGAAGAGGACTCGACCCAGGACGTGGTGGTCTGTGAGGAGGATGAAGGACTGCACCAATCCAAAGCTGGGGGTCAGACCGTCCTCCAGGGTGAAGTGCTGTTCCCGCAGCGCCGAGCGGCCCGCAGAGTCCTGGTCCAGAGTTACAGGGAGGGAGACAGCTGCTGGGTCACTGGAACAGAGGTCATCTCCATCCTGTGTCGTCATGACGACAGGTGAAGCACTCACCTCCACTGTGACTGTGATGCTGTGCAGCCCGGTGAGGTACACAGAGGGATCCCACAGCAGAACATACAGAGGGCCTCCAGCACAGTGAGCCTCCCCCAGGGCCTCCCCATCAACGCTCACGTGCACTGCAGTGACTGGAGCCTCTGAGAAGGCCAAGACCCTTCAGAGGGAAACAACGTTCAAACCTCACACACTGAAACATGTCTTTAACCTCCAGCTGCGTCATAAGAACTGTGCAGACCTGATGTGTGTTGACATCTGTATCCGGCCCAGCGGCTCCACCCCTGGGTGCACGTACTGCGCATCCTTTGGATTGGTGACGAGCACCACAGGCCACTGCTCAAACTGCAGGTCGGAGAAGCTCAGCAGGTCGTGGTCAAAGGCCACGACCCTGAACCTGCACAAACATCTGCTCAGTAAGACGAGCACGGACACACAGAAAGAGGAGGAAACATCTGCTGCACACCTGCGGTTGTCCATCCAGTCCCCCAGCTCCAGCTCCAGGGCGCCTCGTGGGTGTCGGCTGTGCAGGACGGGCATCAGACCGCCGAGCGTGTGCAGGTGGCCGCACAGATACGCAACTGCAGCCCTTCAAAATAAAAGGTCCAGATTTTATTGTTAAGTCAATAAAAGAGTGAAAAAGAAAACATGACCCCTCCCCCAGACTGTCTCTGCTTGTTTATGTTCAGGTCCCTGCTGTGAGTGAGTCCTCGAGGCTCGATGAGACAAACCTGGACAAATAAAGGTTTAGGACCAATTCTCTTTCAGGCTGAAGCTGCGTCTCCGTCTGCTTTCAATTCATCTGTTCTTAACAACCCCGCCCCCTGCTGAACATAAAACAGAA
>JBBPBX010068107.1:3966-19227 GCA_038048925.1 Garcialebias charrua | reverse complement strand
TTTCCTACGCCATGTCTCAAGGCAGCATGGGACTGTGTAAAACTGTACCACACAGCAAAACCAGCGCATAAATGAGGCAAGCTGGCGATGTTTCTGAAGACTTGGTCAGCCACCACATGATTGGATGAAACGGTTTTCATTGCCGCAGTTTAAGCCACGTAATTGGCTGATGCTGGCCCCAGCTGAGCGATCATGATCGCCTGCTGCTTGCAGTAGCTCGAGAGTGAGTTGCTCCAAGCAAGACAAAAGAAAAAGGGCAGCACATAATAAACAGGGTATGGAAGATAGGGGAGTTGACCAGACAGCAACAGCGCCATTAGTTATGTCTTATGGGATGTTGTACAGTTTTTGAGCTTTATAATTTGGGAGAATTACATCAAGTCCTTGTATAATCACAAAACCTATGATGTGAGGAGAACATGAGGTATATTAGGATACTTATGCATCCATGTGTGAGGCAGTGTGGCTTCTGATGGCTCCATTGCATGTGGGAAACGCGCTAATAAAATGCTAAAACCAATCTACGCTCTACAACTGTTTTGTCCCCTAAAAGGTTGCTCAGAGAAGGATGTAGTCATCCTTAAAAGGGCTGGATTACAGGAGGATTTAATGAAAATTTGGAGGGTTAAAAAGCTTAAGGAGACGGATCTATTAATAAAAAGTAAAAAGGGACTCAAACGTTTTGTCTGGCTGAAGTATTAGTATGAAAGCACTTACGGTAAGTTAATACTGTAATAATAAACTTGTAGTTCTACTTTGGAGAGCGAACTTTTACGTTAATTCTTGCAGAGAAAATCAATCTCAGTTTCTAGATTACAGGTAACAATTCCAGAACAGATAGACTGTAAACACTAAATGAAACTACTGCAAAATGCAAAAAAACAAGGACTTGTTGAAAAATTGCATCATTGAACCCTGTAAAATATGAAAAATAAGAACTTGCTTGTCTTTGTTTTATAAGGACATTTAAATGTTATTTCTTAAATATCTAAAATGCAGACAAGATGACCAAATTTGAATGTAATATAATGATTGTTTGTGTTTACCTCGCTAATTAAGTTTAAGGTGAATTTAAAGGGGTGCTAGAATTGAAGAGCAGACTTTAACGTTTAAAAAACAAAGTACAAAAAGGGGTGCTAGATCTATAAGTTAAAAAAAAAAGACAAAATCACAAAACAGCTAAATATCACTCTGTGGATGTGACACTTCTGGGATCAGCTGTACCTTCAATCTGCAGTGCAGTCTGTATTTGGACCATGACTTTACATTTCATTGTTAGGGTTGTAAAATGTCCTGATTTTCAACTTTACTGGACATTATTTACATCCCAACTGGGTGAATATTTAGGAATAAACACAAAACGGGGGGCTAATATGTTTGAAGGAACTGTGTGTTTTTTGGCTTTTAACACTTTGAATGTGACATTTACCCATTTTTTTAAACTGAAAGTGAGTAACTTAACTTCTTAAACAATCAAATCAAACAGTGAAACTGTGCGAGTGTGTTCATGACCAAACACGTGGACTGCACCATAGCTAGAACTGTGCTACAGGTAGAAACAAACAGATCACAGGGGGATGATGTCATTCTTACTTTGAGTGAAGGCGAACCATTGATATTCCACCGTCGTGTGACAGGTTTCTTTAGTCGAGACTGTAAAACGTGCAGGACAGCAACATGACACATGGACACGCATCGAGGACCAGAACGCGCTCGCCCCAATCGTGTGAATGTTTATGAAGCATTGTGATCCATTTAGCTTCTGTACATTTCTTGGCATCTTTCTCGTTCCACAATTTTTCAGCTATTTCAACAAATCATAAATCAAAGCATTCAGCTCTTTCAGGACAATCCTGCTCTGACTCTTGGTATTGGTGCAACTTTAGCTTTTTGAAATATTTAGCCTTTTCTGCCACTTTTTTTCCTCGCAGAAAATGAATTGAGCTCATTTTACATCCAGTTTACAACCTTTCACTGCTCCTTTCACATTTTGTTCTGGTTCAGCTTCTTTCAGCTTCCTTGTGCACATTTAAACTTTTTTTTAGCTACTTTCAGCTGTTTTGTGCTCCTTTCAAATTATTTCTGCTAACTACATCATTTTTTGTGCTTTAACTTCTTTCTGATAATTTCAGCTTATTTCTGCAAGTTTCAGCTTTTTTTTGTTTATTTTTTTTGTTGCTGTTTTAGCTACTATTTAACAGTTTTATACTAATTTTAGCTTTTTAAGCTAATTCCACATTTTTGGACTGATTTCAAATTTTTTCAGTCTAATTCAATGTGTTCTCTCACTTCCTTCTGGTAAGTTAAGCTTCGTTCTGTTTTTTAAGCTACTTTTCAGCTGTTGTTCATTTCAGCTTTTTCCACATAATTTCCACTTCTTTTTACTCATTTCGGCTTCTTTCAGCCTAATCTGGCAAACGTGTGCTTTCTGAAGTCTTCTGCTAATTTAAGCTTGTTCTAACGGTTCAACTACCTTTTTAGTATTTTCTCTTTAATGTGGGCTTAATTTCAGATTAATTCAAGTTTTTTGTTTTAATTTCTTCTATTTTCAGCCTAATTAAATTATTTATGATAATTTCAGCTTGTTACACTCCTTTCAGTCAAATTATGCTAGTTTCAGCCTTTTCAACTAATATTTAGCAGTTTTTATGTTAATTTTAGCTTTTTCAGCTAATTTCACATTTTTTTAAAATCTCTTTTCAGCTCTTTCACTTCATTCTGGTAGTTTAAGCTTCTTTCTGCCTTTCAGCTAGATTTTAGCCATTTTTTGCTAAGTTCAACTAATTTCCTAATTTTTGTGCTAATTTCTGCTTATTTAAACATATTCAAGCAAAGTTGTGTTCTTTCTGCTTTCTTATGCTAATTTAGGCTTGTTTTTCCATTTCAGTTACATTTCAGCATGGTTTTAGCTACTTTCAGCTGTAATGTTTTTTGTGTTAGTGCTGTTAGTTTAGAAAAAAAATCAAAAGACTAAAATGTGACTGGGGATTTTGTGGCTATAACAGAAAAGCTCACACCATTGAAAGTTTTACTCCTCATCTGCTAATTTTAGCTCTATTGTGTGTGGCATCCCCGGTCACATTTATAGCCAGTGGATACATGCAGAACATAAGAAAGGTACTCAGAAGGCACAAAACAATCAGGTTCCGAATCAACCCAGAGCTTGTTGCTTGTCAGGGAGCGAGCTGATTGCATTAAGCCGTGTTAGAAATATCATGTTTGGGAACGCAGAGTACCAGGATTGTGGGTATTGTGATACAGCCAACGTGTGGAAAAGGCCATGGGTTTACAGCTGCTGAAGTACCAAGGGGACCGAGCCGCAAGCCGAGCCACACTCGTGCAACACACTTCAGTCTGCAGCTGCACACGCATCCATCACTTCTCCCTAATGACTCATTCAAGAAGCCTGTTTTCTCTTGCGAACACACACACTCTGACACACACTCGATTCAGCAGGTGCAGGCTGACTCTACGCAGTACCTGGGGAGTTACAGTGGAGAGGGAGGGGCACTGAGAGATGCTTTGGGCTACTTGCAGAGCCTCTAGCCTCAGGGCAGCAAGCACCAACTCCTCCTTGGCCACACATGAGGCCAAATATCATAAGAGAGGAGGGTCGAGGCCCAAAGTTGAGAGAGAACAAAGGAAAACATAGAGAAACTTGAGTGGAGAGCACACACACACCGCTGTCTACAGTTTACCCACCGTTAAGCTACTTCACACAGCAAGCCACAAACTACAACAGGAAACATGGGCAAACAAAAACAGAAAGGCAGGATGGGAAAGGGTGATACAAACGGAAATTATGTGCACACAGAAACAGTGACTAAATAGTGACCATGACCCCCCAGAGCAAAAACCTTGGAGGGTTTTATCACGGTGGGGCGTGTGTGGTCTGAAAACACACCTGTAGTTTTTGGGCGAATACAGTTGGGTTGGTCTCAGCCAGGTTGGGCTCCAGGTACTGCAGGGGGTCATCACACTCAGACAGCTTGTCTAACAAGGCCTGGGCTGGAGCAGGGGCCTCCACGGGGCCCTGGCTAGAGGACTACAAGGGCACCGGGAGGAGTGGGGAGGGGAGGGCAGAGGACAGCATGGCAAAGCAAGCGCTGAGTGTTCTGAGTGGCAGCACTGGGAGCTGATTCACTAAACTCAAAACGTTTCGGCTGTTGGCTTGACAAGGTTTCCCTGAGAGCGACAGGCTGAGTCTTCACCTACGATAAACATTTGCATCATGGCTAAACAACAGCACGGCGTTAAATGTTAAAAGAAAAAGTGGCAGATTTACAGCACATGGCGGTGAGTGGACACATAAATGAGACGTCGTTTTTATAAATTTTGTCTCACCTGTTCATCCCTCTCTACGCTCTGTGTTCGGCTGAGCACCTCGCTCTCCCTCTTCCTGCCCTTGTCTCCAGCAGAACCCTCGGGCCCGGGCCGCACGCTCAACACCGGCGTCTTCACGCCCGCTGATATCTGAGCCTCCATCTCCTCGAAACTCCTGCACAGCATGAGCGTGACGGGATGAATGCACGTTAAGACATTAAATGTCTAACATACAGTACAGGTAGTCCCCGATTTACGAGCGAGATCCGTTACAACGAGGCGCTCGTAAACCGGAAATCTCGTAATTTGGAACGGTTGCCATGTCTCTCGTAAGTCCGGAATTTCGCTCGTAAATTGGAACGGTTTCGCTAGCGCGACTACAAACACTCGTTTTTCATCAAAAAACTGCTTATGAGTGCATAAAAATGATCGGAAACGTGTGTCCATATGTTTAGCTAACTAACTGTGGTGAAAAAACACATGAAAACTCAGTATTTTTTGCGTTTTTTCCAAAAATTCGCCAGCTCGTAAGTCTGGAACCTCGTAGATCAGAGCGCTCGTAATTCGGGGACTACCTGTATATAAAAGCATATATAAAAACTTTCACACACTACCACACAACACAAAGATTTTAACACTGGACTCTATGTCATCAAAACAGGTTATTCACTCAACTCACGGTCATGTGCTCATTCAAATTGTACTACTTCTTATATTTGCACAAATGTTTGTATTACATTACTGTTTATAGTCATACTACTGTTTACATTTACTGTTTACATTTATTACTACTGTTTACATTTATTACTACTGTTTACATTTACACTACTTTTTATATTTACACTACTGCTATATATATTCTTTTTACTAGCCTTATTGCATATGCCACTCTACCTCTATACCAATATCAAATACCACATACCGGTACATATACTGTGTACATAAACTTCATATGCTGCTTTGTCACTATTACAAATGTCAATGTCAGAACCTTCATTTTATTTTATAGATATACTTCTTATACTTTTATACTACTACTGTATGCAAAAATTACTATGCAAAAACTCAGGACAGTATTACACTTTTATTATTTCATTTTTTGCTACGTTTCAGTGTTTTAGTGTTTAAATGGTTACTGTTGCACCGAGGGATTGAGAGAAATGCAATTTCAATCCTGTGTATGTCCTGTAACATATTGCAGTTTTGACAATAAAGTTGACTTTGACTTTGATATATATTTAATGTTTCGTTTTATGGTGCAAAATGATGGACTTGTAGCTGATTAGGTCAAAACCTGAAGATAAGGATTATGCACAATCTCATGCTCAGAGTACGTGTTATAAAGCAGGGGTTCCCAAACTTTTCCATGCCGTGCTCCCCCCAACAACATTAGCTTCTGTCAGACATTTAACTACAAATAGTGAATGGCATTTAAAAATATATAGATCTTAGTAATCATTTAGTACTTAATATATGGGCTGTGCATCTGTCTTAGTGTCTACCACATAAAATTTTAGCTTATAATCTGTAACTTATAGCCATTTTGAAGCATAATGACACCCACAAAATGAAAATATGAAAATACCAGAAAGTTACTACAGATAGTCCTCAACTTACGACGGTCTCGAGTTACGACGTGTTGCAGTTACGACGCATCTCCCATTAAAAAATAAAAATAAAAAAATAAAAAAAAATATATATACAGTATATATATACACATAATTTTTTTTTTTTTTTTTTGAAAAGCCGAGTTACGCAGTTTCTGGTTTCCGGTTTTACGTCGTAAACGTAGCGGCGGATGAATACTGCACTGTACTCTCTAAAAAAGCTAAGTATGGTCCTCTGGACATTCAAAAAACAAAACAAAACTGTACTGTGAACGCGGTTTTACGTTGTAAACGAATACGGAGGATGGACCGAGCTGTTTTACGACGTAAACGAATGGAGAATACGGAGGGACGGAGGAAATGGCTTCACCAGCTTCCCAGTAGGAAATTAACTGTTTTTTCCCCTTCATTATGGCTCCCAAATGTATGTGTTTTTTGATAATTATGTAGGGTACTGTGTTAGGATAGGCTAAGTGCTTGGTAAAATACAGTACTGTACGTATAAGGTGCAGTATGTACATATATTCCGACTTACGTCGAAATTCGGTTTACGACGACGCGTAGGAACAGATCTCCGTCATAAGTCGAGGACTACCTGTATTAAAATCGAAACCATGTGCATGAAGTTCATATTATCATCTGCAAGGAAACAACACCATCAATATACAAATCTATGACAGTATAAAAGAATGGTAGGTATGTTCACCCTGTGCAGGGGGAGCTGGGCTCAGATCCATGTGCACACGTATTTTTTGTCAAACTGTCAGAGACCGAGTCCAAATTCAAGTACAAAGAGGGCTTCTTTGCAGACAGTGGCTGTAAACAAACACAAGAGCATAAATCAATGATAGGAACAGAAGGTAACGCACAAACTCAACTAAAAATACAAACGTTAACACTCACAGGGGATGAAGAGCCAATCTTCTCCATGTACTCGATTTCATAGTCTTGCACTAAGACAGAGGAGCAGCATTAGATGCAGAATATGAGACACACGTCAAGCAGTTCTGAGTTGTGTTCTGGTGGGATCAGAGGCCGTGTGTGTGCTTTGTTTCATCTTCGACCCAGACGGGTCGAGCCAAACAGCCTCTGGTAGGACGCAGAGCGCTGGAGAACTAGGCCAACAGGCTTAGTTCAGTGCCATAAGAAAAATCAATAGCCCTGCTCTGTGAATGGATATTAAAGACACGATGGTAAAGTGCAAGAGCGTTTACCAAATCCAAACACGGGCTTTGTATTTTCTTAATCGCTGCCTGGCTGTGGCGTGCTTTGATGTGGTGTGAACACAGGTGGCTGAACGCACAAAGAGTCAGACAGTGACCTCACCTGGGGCCTCCTGAGGGAGGTTGTTCTCGTTGACGAAAGACGTGAGGTCGGAAGGTTGAGGGAAGTCTTGCTGGTCGGCGTTCAAATCTGACTCCGTGTCGTGCCTGGCTGTCCACTTGTGGTTGGTGGAGGAGGCCAACTTCTCCTCATCCGTGGCGTGATCGTCCTGCGTGCTGACAGGATCGTCTGGATCCTGCGGCAAATAAAAACAGAAACGGTAGCAGAGGGAGTGGGAGTTCTGCTCTGACGGCTCCTGCACCCACTGCCAGACTAACCAGCTGCACCTGTGGATCATCCACTTGATGAGCACGAGGAGCATAAAAAGCTGCAGAAGACTTTCAGCCAGCGCTGGAGCATTAGGTGCCAACGGTAGTCTTGTTCTAGCCTTTTACTCGTGTTTGAAACCAAACATTGATGATTCGTATTTCTCTCCGTGCCTCCGTTGAGTTTCCCTTGACGTCCTCCTGAATCCTCTTCTGTGGACCTCCAGCTCCTCTGCACCTCATCCGCTGCCTCCACGCCTTCCTACCGCTTGTTCAAGACCTGCACTTCCTTCACCTGGAACCATTTGGTTCAACCCTCCTCACGTCTGACCCCAACCTCCATTGTAAGGAGAACCAGCGATGTGTTATCACCCTTGACTAGAAGAACTCTCACTGCATCTTTGCTCCTCGGGGTTCCAGTCTCCTCCCTGGCTTATTGCACTTTTCCTCACTCTGTAAATAAACACAGTAAATTCATCCTGAATCTTGGTCTCATTGGTCCTTATGTCTGGGTATAGCCGCAATCGTTACAAAGGAAGAAATGCAGAAACTAAATTCAATTAAATAATACAGGTAGTCCTCGAGTTACGACGGTTCGTGGTTACGGCGCATCTCCCATAAAAAAATAAAAATAAAATAGAAAAACATTTTTTTTGAAAAGCAGAGTTATGCAGTTTCCGGTTTTACATCGTAAACGTAGCGGCGGAGGAATACTGCACTGTACTCTCTAAAAAAGCTAAGTCTAGCCCTCTGGACATTCAAAAAACAAAACAAACTGTACTGTGAACGCGGTTTTACGTTACCCAGTAGGCTATTAACTGTTTTTGCACATCATTATGGCTCCCAAATGTATGTGTTTTTTGATAATTATGTAGGGTACTGTGTTAGAATAGGCTAAGTGCTTAGTAATACAGTACTGTACATGTATATGGTGCAGTATGTACGTATATTTCAACTTACATCGAAAATCGGTTTACGACGACGCTTAGGAACGGATCTACGTCGTAAGTCGAGGACTACCTGTACTTTAATAATCCCAAAAGGAAATTAAATGTTGTTGTAGCACATTATTCTCATTTCATTAAGATGGATGCTGATGGCTGTAGGCAGGAAGGATCTCTTGTAAAGGTCCGTCCCACAACGGATCCAAAGAAACTGGCCGCAGATGCTGTCCGATCCATCCACCCAGACTCGGATGTCCTTTCAGATCCCAGGGCTGCAGGACCACCTGAATGCAGGGAAGAACTCCTCCCAGAACAATGGCCACTCCTCCCAGCAGCCTGCCGAGCTCCTCGTCGCTGCAGACAGCCAGCCGCAGGTGCCAGGGGACGATCCCGGTCCTTCTGCTCTCACGAGCCACGTTTCTTGCCAGTTCCAGGATCTCCTTAGGAGATCTTAGCATCTCAATGGTTAGGCACTTAATCACAGCTGGCAGGTAGATGGGAATGCATGCATGGAGCCTCCTTTTCAACTCATTTGAGATTTGGGGTTGTAGGTGAGATATTATTTGAGCTTTTGAGATGTTAATCCGCTGCTCCCGGTTGTAAAAATAAAATAAAATAATAATAATACAACTTGTTGCCATGATTACGCATCATAACAAATATCCAAAAGTAAGAAAATTTCAGTAAAAATCCTTCCAGCTGCGCAGCATCTGATACCAGAGGAAACAATCATCCAAAAAAAAACAGTGATTTACATCCAGAAAAACAGGAATTAAAATTTCCAAAAGCAAAATCTCAGAATGAATGTACCAGAGCTGCTCCACCAACGTGAAGCATTAGATACACACCTGGGACGTGTCCGACAACACTGACTTCTTTGGCGATCTCTTCACTCTGAAAGTATTACTGAGAACAAACAAATAAAATAAATAATGATCCAGATCCATAGCATACACTTCAATGATTAGCACATTAGATCCAGTGTTCACTGTTCTGGTATCCAAACACATGAAGAACACCTTTTTCTACTTAAATCCATGACGCAACACAGAGCAGCAGCATGAACACATGACTAATGTTGAACGTACACAATTAAACACCTTATTCCTGTAGTGGACCTACCCAGGGTCAAATTAAGGTCTTTGAACTGTCCAGTGATGACCTTTACTGACCTCTCAGTAAAGCAAGACATTTACTACAAAATCATTCATTTAGCTATAATCTGATAACATAGTCACCAATAAGAGACTATTTCTATCTTTGATTTTAAGCTGATGTGATCAAAAGAATAACTTTTGTCATTTTCATGATGTGTGCTTTTAAGCTGTGTTATTCTTTGAGAGTTAAACTGTGTTTCACTGCTGTGTTAAAGGGAAATATCGGGTCACAGAGACCCGACTGTTTTGTTTAGAAATAAGAAGACAGTTTAATCATGAACAAGGCTCCAGCTTTCTCTGTCTGTTCCCTAAACAAAGCTCTCTCTGCTCTGGCTGACCTTGGGCCTGATAAGGCAAGTCCACTCCTCTCTTTGTTCCTGCTTTTTAAGTTCTTACTGTGCGAGAACGCTTCGAGAGTTTGTTGGGAATTTCAAAGAGATGTGAACCTTTCCCAAGAGCTGGGTACGTTTTGGTCAAGAGCTAACGACCTGCGTCTTCAGCTAAGGACTGATAACAGGCTGTTATGAGTCCACCTCGAACGAGCGTTTGTTATTCCTTCCTGGAATAAATTATCTTGAGCCAAGAAACCACGACTGCCACGACTTTTGCCGATGAAAGCGAGTATCACCGACACCGACAAGGTAAACACTCGTGGAGTCCAGCTTGGACTTGCGGGACCGACGACTCGTCAGTCTAAAGTTGACCACAGCTCTTTACCAGAACCAAGGCGGACGTCTTAAGGTAAAGGAGCAGCTGTTTGCTTGCTGGAGGTGTGATGATATCTTAGCTGGACGCGTACTGAAGAGTGTCATCTGGTTTCATAAATGCAAGATAAACTTCCTCTCTTAACCTCCCAATTCTTCTTAAATCTTTCCTCCTATTTCTTTTCCCTCTCAACCTAAGCTGGAAACTATATTTTTAAGCTGAAATGCCCCTCAGACTAAATATGTGTAACATCTAGTATTTATGTCTGTTGTGTTAAATCAAGTGTGCTGACGTTTTAATTTGAAAGAAAGTGAAATCATGTCAATCAAGTGTAATGGTGTTAATTTAGTTGATTTATTTTAAATAAATGATAGTGTCTCTTTGACATATCAAACTAAGTTAACGTGTCCATTGTCACTTAATGGCTCTGTTTATTTATCCATCATAAAGATCACAGAAATATTGGGTAAACTGAAAAAGAACAGAATCCGTGAATTTACTATTCAATCTGAATAAGTAGATTAATTAAGGATAAAGAGGTCAGTATTAATATTGACCTCCTCATAATTCTTACATCTGGTGGCCCGTACGGGGAAACCCCGTTTGTTGGGAATTTCAAAGCCCCTCTTCAGTCAAGAAGTGGGAAGACACACACAACGACAGTGACCCGTCGCAGTCTGTACTGTCAGACACACCTGCGACTGCACTGACGTTTGAGACGCACCTGAATTACACGGAAAGAGGTAAACGTAAGAAGATACGTTGGCCAAATCCTAAACGATTCCTGTGTACCGTCTTCTCTCAGCTGCGCGAACAGTTTAAACTAAACGGTGGCATCCTAACTTGTGCCCATGGACGGACGTCCTCACCTGTGATCGTGGTCCCCCATGACCAAAGGGGGGTGATGTTAGGCCATGCCAAAGACAAAGATTTGAATGTACACCTCAGAAACACTTTTGCTTTCGCCCAGAAAAACCTGGAAAGATCTGCTGAAGGACGTAAGGCGTACTATGACCAAAAGGCCTCTCACAATGAACTCCAAGTGGGAGACAGAGTCTGGTACTATACGTTCGCCCCAGCAACCGGGAAAGGAGGGTCCGAGACCGGAACTCTCGCCCGCAAACTAATGCCCAGGTGGACTGGACCTCATCTGATAACAGACAAAGTGTCCTCAGTCGTCTACGAAATCAAAATCAGCAAAGGCCGCAAAGAGCCAATTGCTAAATGGGTACATCGAAATCAGATCAAACCTTACAAGGCGTTCAATGACTCCACAAAAGACAAAGATCTCACAAACTACACCGACTTCATGGGATAATAAGGTCGTCCAAACACAAGTTAGTAAATAAACTAATCAGGTTTAAACTACCGTACTTTCCCACCCTATAAGTCGCATTGTCCAATTTGAACTTAGAAACGCTAAGCCTAAAACCCACAACAAAAACTAACCTTAACAACCGTTTAAATCCACGAGATTTAATTTGACCTCGGTCATAAAGTTGAGACTGTTTTTCTTGTGTGTTGCATTTTGGAATCTGACGACAAGAGTGTGTCGAAGCAGTGAAACGTTGTTTCCTTGTTGTTTAGTCATTACTGTTGTCATTAGTTGAGATATTGTTTGGTTCTGAACACTCCCAGCCAAAAGGTTTTATATTAACATTGGTTAATGAATGATATGGATTTAACTATGCCAACATGCAGTTCGTTTTGTTAAATCTCAATCGTCGAAGAGTCAATGTAGTTTAAAGTTGCTCAAAGTACAATAAACTACATTGACCTCACAATTTCTAAATTGAACCGATCCGATCGTTTCAATTCTAGATTGTCTATTCATTTTGATGAGTCTCGCCATAGACTTCAAAATTTATTAGGAATACCAAATCCTACGTCGTTCGTCTAAAAGACAACAGACATTTAGATCAAACTATATTTCATTTTTATTTTAGTTTAACCTAAACTAAGTAATGAATGGAGGAATAGTTTGGAATTAGAGGCCTTCGTTACAGAAGCCCTCCAAAATTTTATAGGTACAAATCCCTATATCTAAATTTACAGAATTGATCCACCCCTTAATTGGTAAGTGTAGCTGATCTAAACCATGATAGCTTACATACCAGGTGCATATAGGTAAGGCTTAATGTAAAATCCCAATCATAAGCCCACCTTAAAAAACCACATAATTGCATGACACATAGAACCAGAGTGGCACTGACTGGAAACCAACCAGCCACCAACCATCGATGTGGGTACCTGCAGCTCTAACGCTTGGTCTTCAACCTTCGTCCAAGGGCCGCCTCCTCTGCGTCAATCGAGGGATCCCCTCTACATGCTGATTATGAAAACAATTGGTGCTGATCAATCAACAAAGCTAATCGTTGTGGAATTACTGCTATGGAATTACCGCTGTGGATTATAAGACTTTGTTTCCCAAAGGATCACAGACTTTGTTTTCCAAGAGTTAACAGACTTTGTTTTCCGAAGGATTAAAAGCTTTTCGCAATGGGATTACCTCCGAACAGTATGGAATTTCCAAAACTTTATGGGATTATAATTTTTGATTTTTCTTTTCCACTTGCTGGATTACTTCAAGATCAAAGACAGTTCAAGGTTTCCTTTCGTGTTGGACCCCATCCCCAAGGACTGGCGATGGCTTCCAAAAGGGGGGAGATGTAGTGGACCTACCCAGGGTCAAATTAAGGTTTTTGAACTGTCCAGTGATGACCTTTACTGACCTCTCAGTAAAGCAAGACATTTACTACAAAATCATTCATTTAGCTATAATCTGATAACATAGTCACCAATAAGAGACTATTTCTATCTTTGATTTTAAGCTGATGTGATCAAAAGAATAACTTTTGTCATTTTCATGATGTGTGCTTTTAAGCTGTGTTATTCTTTGAGAGTTAAACTGTGTTTCACTGCTGTGTTAAAGGGAAATATCGGGTCACAGAGACCCGACTGTTTTGTTTAGAAATAAGAAGACAGTTTAATCATGAACAAGGCTCCAGCTTTCTCTGTCTGTTCCCTAAACAAAGCTCTCTCTGCTCTGGCTGACCTTGGGCCTGATAAGGCAAGTCCACTCCTCTCTTTGTTCCTGCTTTTTAAGTTCTTACTGTGCGAGAACGCTTCGAGAGTTTGTTGGGAATTTCAAAGAGATGTGAACCTTTCCCAAGAGCTGGGTACGTTTTGGTCAAGAGCTAACGACCTGCGTCTTCAGCTAAGGACTGATAACAGGCTGTTATGAGTCCACCTCGAACGAGCGTTTGTTATTCCTTCCTGGAATAAATTATCTTGAGCCAAGAAACCACGACTGCCACGACTTTTGCCGATGAAAGCGAGTATCACCGACACCGACAAGGTAAACACTCGTGGAGTCCAGCTTGGACTTGCGGGACCGACGACTCGTCAGTCTAAAGTTGACCACAGCTCTTTACCAGAACCAAGGCGGACGTCTTAAGGTAAAGGAGCAGCTGTTTGCTTGCTGGAGGTGTGATGATATCTTAGCTGGACGCGTACTGAAGAGTGTCATCTGGTTTCATAAATGCAAGATAAACTTCCTCTCTTAACCTCCCAATTCTTCTTAAATCTTTCCTCCTATTTCTTTTCCCTCTCAACCTAAGCTGGAAACTATATTTTTAAGCTGAAATGCCCCTCAGACTAAATATGTGTAACATCTAGTATTTATGTCTGTTGTGTTAAATCAAGTGTGCTGACGTTTTAATTTGAAAGAAAGTGAAATCATGTCAATCAAGTGTAATGGTGTTAATTTAGTTGATTTATTTTAAATAAATGATAGTGTCTCTTTGACATATCAAACTAAGTTAACGTCTTTGTCACTTAATGGCTCTGTTTATTTATCCATCATAAAGATCACAGAAATATTGGGTAAACTGAAAAAGAACAGAATCCGTGAATTTACTATTCAATCTGAATAAGTAGATTAATTAAGGATAAAGAGGTCAGTATTAATATCGACCTCCTCATAATTCTTACATTCCTAAATACATCAACAAATACAGATCCTGGAAGAAATACATCTTATTGGAGCTGTTAGTGACATTACTGCAGCAGAATAATAGTTACTGACTGTTGTTTACTTTTTGAAACCACGCACTCATAAAATGAACATCAAATGAAGCCATTTTCATAGTTTAGAGGTTTTAGCAACTGCAAACAATGAACACTAGAGGGAGCATGTGAGCCGGCAGCTGAAGTGTCAGTTTAGAAGAAACCTTGTCAGCTTTTTAATCATCTAACGGGAATTCTACTTTCTGGATTGCTTTAAAAATGTAAAGTGTTTAAACAAACCTATACCAATGTAACTATCAAAACAGCAAAATAAATATAACTTCTAGTCCAGGGCTTTTCAGCTAAACTGCTCAGGGGGCCACAGTCTCTGAAAGCCAACAGGTCAGCCGCCAGACATCCAGCAATTAAAGTCATTACGTAATTAAAGCAAGTTTTAAAATGATCTGTTACATTTTAAATTTGTTTATTTTATTGCATTGAATCCTAAATGCAATAAACAGAACACAAAACCCAAACCGAGAAGAACCCTCCCAAAAATCTTTTTTTATTTTTTAATGAAGTCATTGGTGGGTCGGATTGCAGTCACGGCCCGTGGGCCACCAGTTGAACAGACCTGTTCTAGTCTAACTGATTCAATAAACAAAAACCTGATTGACACTTGAACAACACCACACCTCATACTGAATAGTCCCCTCAAAATTACTGTTTATTAATTTGCATTAACATGTAAAAAAAAGTTGCCAAAGCAGATTTTTGTTTTTTCTGAAAACTGTTTTGACTGCATTACACTAATCCTGAATCACTTCATTGGCTTACATTGCATGCCAGATTAGATTTTCAGATTTTTTATTAATCTGAAAATTTGTAAACAAACCTGCTTCAACTGTATTTGCCATAACAAGCACAG
>JBBPBX010068106.1:0-11914 GCA_038048925.1 Garcialebias charrua | reverse complement strand
ATATATATATATATATAGTATATATATATATATATATATATATATATATATGTATATATATATATATATATATATATATATATATATATATATATATATATATACAGGTAGTCCCCGATTTACGAGCGAGATCCGTTACAACGAGGCGCTCGTAAACCGGAAATCTCGTAATTTGGAACGGCCGCCATTTCTCTCGTAAATCCGGAAATCCGCTCGTAAATTGGAACGGTTTTCGCTAGCGCGACTAAAAACACTCTATTTTCATCTAAAAACTACTTTTGAGTGCATAAAAATGATCGGAAACGTGTGTTTATATGCTTAACTAACTAACTGTAGTGAAAAAACACATGAAAACTCAGTATTTTTTTCGTTTTTTCCAAAAATTCGCAGCTCGTAAGTCTGGAACCTCGCAGATCAGAGCGCTCGTAAATCGGGGACTACCTGTATATATATATATATATATATATATATATATATATATATATGTATATATATATATATATAGAGAGAGAGAGAGAAAGAGAAAGAGAAAGAGAGAGAGAGAGAGAGTAAACAAACCATGCCATTGGCCACACCCTGGCACTTTTATAATTTCTCTTGAATACTGTATACAGTATTGCATCAAAAACATTAAGGTTTACGTACATTCTCTATGCAATCCCAGTCCCGAATCTGGAAAACAACAAACATTCACTATTCAAATCCTCCATGACGGGGGACATCAGCTTGTACAAGATTAAAAAAGACATAAAACATGCTCGTGTTGGCTAATAGCCTATACTCTCATTAAACTTTGTAAAGTTCAAACAAATCTGCTTTTAGTCTAATTTTTAATTTGTTTCATGGCAATCAAAAAGTGTTACAGTTTGATGAATTTTTGTGAAACTATTCTTGACCCGATCTTCCTCTGTTGCATCTACAGGCCGGTGCAGTAAATTAATAAAAGTCTTTCTCTCTTGAGCATTTTAGGCCATTTCTCTGAAAGTTAAAATGACTGCGGCAGGATTAAAGGTTTACCAATCGCACTGTCCCTGAAGGACAGCTGTTTTGACAGGAAGTCTCTTGTTGTCCACTCCCTTTCCCCTTTTGTTTTCTGGCCAGACATTCCCACGCCTCTTTATTTACCGTTTAGTTGGTTCTCGTTTATTTTTGTGTAGAAAACAATTAAACATGCGACTATTATTAGCGCTAAAACAACAATCTCTGTGTATGTGTGGAACGGGAACACCTTCATTAAAACACGACCAAGCGTGAAATGGGGCCAATAAGAGCCTTGCAGGAACTGTAGTCTCCTGACTGCAATTGAACTAACCTCCTGATAAATGAAGCGTCAGCAGCTTTTAATCTCCCTGCAGAGACCTGTTGTGCATCTGAGGTTAGTGTTGCAGTAACATCACGCAGCAGGGTATTTTCTCACACTTGTGACATACAATTCCTGTAAAATGTCCTGGATTATTTTGTAGCCTTTGGGATGCCTGGGCTGAGAAATGCTCAAATTGAATTGCTGTGACTGTGAGATAGAGTTACGGAAAAGGCCTGCTCATATAACAAGCTGTTTCCTATCACAGTGTTTCATGCATTAGTAATGTCAAGTTATAGTTTTTAGAGTGCTGTTGTGACGTAGACTTGAAGACAATAATAGACATGTACACCAGCAGTGGAAAACATTACTGTGGAAGATATTTTAACTGCATAGAATGATTTTATTATAATACAGTATAATGTATATGTTATAGTACTCGACTTACGACGGCCTCGAGTCACAACGTTTCGCGGTTACGACGCATCCCCCATTAATAAATAAATAAATATTTTTAAAAAAATTGAAAATTTTATTTTGAAAAGCCGATCTACGCGGTTTCCAGTTTTACCAGCTGCGGAGGCTACAGCTGCCCTGTACTCTCTGAAAAAGCTAAGTCTGGTCCTCTGGACATTCAAAAAACAAAACTGTACATAGTACAACTTACTGTTATGGTGTACTGTGAACGTGGTTTTACGTAGTAAACGAATACATACGGAGGATGGACTGAGCTGCACGGCGGTTTTACGACGTAAACGCAATGGAGAATACAGAGGAGGGATGGAAGAACGGCTTCACCAGCATACCAGTAGGAAATTAACTTTTTTTCCTTCATTATGGCTCCAAATGTATGTGGTTTTTGATAATTATGTAAGGTACTGTGTTAGGATAGGCTAAGTGCTTGGTAAAATACAGTACTGTACGTATATGGTGAAGTATTTACGTATGTTCCGACTTACGTCGAAATTCGATTTCCGACGCAGCGTCGGAACGGATCTCCGTCGTAAGTCGAGGACTACCTGTATTAAATTACATTAATAAAACTTAGTTCTGGATAATAATTGATATTAACTGAGTTTCTATTTTGAAAATACTAGCCTAGCTTGACTGAAGACTCCTGCCTTTGTCTCCACAGAGCACCCTCTCATAGTGGATCAACCAGTTTGCTGATGACATCCAGAACTAACAGTTCATGTGATGAAGGAGGATTTATAATGGATTTTAGTTTTAATTTATTAGGACTTTACCTTGTGAACAGTTTGTTCTGGATGTCATCAGCAAACTTGATCCACCATGAGAAGGTGCTATTTATAAGACTGAGTTTGTTGCAGCTCCTCAGACTGAAGACGTCTTTTGGATAAAAGATGAAACATTTCAACAAGAATAATCCATCCAGAGGACCTGACTGAACTTGAGCTTTTTCTACCTGGACTACTGAGCATGCATCAGGACATGTAGGATGGTGTTCCTCCAGGACCATGGTTGGGATCCACTGCTTTAGAAGAACATTTAGCATTGAAGAAGACACAGTTGAAAACAATTAAAGGAAAAAGCCAGAAAAACCTCTTCTGTGCACAGGTAACGCTTTGTAGAAGCATGGCGGTATTCTAGTATGGTCAGATGGGACTGAGCTACATTTATGTAGGCCTGTTGTCGCGATAAACAATAAATCAATTAATCACATGCTAAATGAAAATGATCAACCTCATTTTCATTTATCAGCTTTGTCGTTTCTTCATCTCTCTCTTTCTAATGAAGACACTGGATGACAAAAGGTTCAACTCTGGTGTCTTCACTGACTCCTCCCTTTCTCTTTAAAATCTGTTTGAACCGTCCAGAATCGCGTTTTTGGTTTAAGCTACGAGCTAAGCTAACAGGTCTGTCTTGGCGAAGCTCCAAAATTCACAGTTGAAACTCGTGCCTTCGTGTAAAAAGTTGTTTTTCTCTGAAAAAGAAGCTGAGAACTTGTTTACTGATTTTTCATTAAAAGCTTTGTGTGAAAAATGATAAAGAGCTCAAACCACACCGAGCGTCCGCCATTTTGAGAACCAAAAAACAGAGATGGCCCATGTCACATCAAGGGGCCTCCCTTCCATTTTTCTTATAGACATGCTGCTTGCGCCCTCACTATCCATCCTTCAGTTCTAACTAGGGCTGAACGATTTTTGAAAATAATCAAATTGCAATTTTTTTCTATATATTGCAAATGCGATTTAAAACTCGATTATTTTTTTATGTCTTCTCAAGTATTTTTCAACAAATAGAAGCAATAAATCAATCTGTTTTATAATAAACAATGTCAGATTTATTTAAAGCAGAGATTACAATAAAGCAAACAAATCTATGCCTTTTCTTTTCAACATTTCTATTTTTTCTTGTTTCAGAAACATAATAGTAACATGTTAAGTGAACTTCCTAACTACTGTTTGAACTTCACATGACGGCTAATAAATAAATATAAAAAATTAGATGTTAAAAAAATTACTGTTTGAAGTTCAAACAGTTTGGTCAGTGATCCCTGTCGGCTGATACTTTGCTTACTTGAAGTTGAAGCACTGCAGTTGTCATTCTAGCCATGCAACCATCGTAAATGTTTTTGTGGTGTTTTTTTTATAAAGTGTTGATAAAGATTTGTGTCACGTGACCAGTCAAATTGCAGCCTTCGCGATTAGAAAATCTCATTTTATCATATTGCGATATTATTGCAAATGCAATTGTTCAGCCCTAGTTCTGTCAGTCTTGTACTGCCATCCAGTGGTCAAAAATGGTACTACAACATTTCTTCTTAAATTTGACGATTATGATCATCAAATTTCAAACAATATTATTGTTTATCACAATAATTTCTGAGACAATTAATCGCCCAGCAGAATGTGTTATTGTGACAGACCCAACCCTACTGAGACATTGAGCTCCATCCAGACCAAGAGCTGGGTTATGAATAGGGCTGTGTAATAATATCGATTTTGCGATATATATCGATTTTTTCTTTCCTAGAAAAAATATCGATATTCATCCGCAAGTATCGTTAAAAAAATAGGATAGAAAGAAAGGAAAGACGGAAAGTAAAACTACAAAATATAATAAATATACATAAAGAAAGCACAAGGCAAATACACCCGCACAGCCGCAAGTATCGTAACATCCAACTGTCACCCTGCTCACTCACTGCTTGCTTCGCCGGGAGAGTGATTAGGTCATCCAGCCACTAGTGTCACTGACACTGTAACCTTTATGCCAAGTTACCCGCCTAGTAGATACTTGATTTACACACTGTTTACTTACCAAGCACTTCGAGTGATTCCTTAAGATGTTAAGTGTCAAGGTTAAAAAGGTTTCAAACTATTCAGAGCAGGGCACTTGGTGCACTTTATTTACTTTACAAATGCATGTAAGCTACAGTTTTTACTGTTTCAATTAAAAGAAACATGTTTTCTCACCACTTCTTTGATTCATTTTTGTCCAGCTGTCGACTAGAGGCACTCAACCCACTGTGAAATGGTAGCTCCGCCCCCAGACCAGATTCAAACTCCTCATGAAAATGGGAGTGTCGAGAGACAAGGAGGGGAGGAGGTGGGTGGGTGTGCTGCGTTCACGCCCCCTCTAGCAACAAACTAAAACTCTAGCAAACAACTTACAGCAAGCAACAACAAAGAATAATTATGTAGATGTATATATCTATTCTTTCTCACCCGATCTATCCAAAACAAAAGGCCTAAAAAAAATAATAATACCACAAGGTATTCCGTCACCGGGGATTGAACCTGAGTCTCTCGGATCCCAAACCTGCACTTCCACCACTGCCCCAACTTGGCATACATGCTTCACTCATCCATCGCACTATAAGAAAACAAATACAACCAAATAGTTTCGATGACGTGAAAAGTATTCTTAAAATAAATAAGTTAAAATTACAAATAACTAGTGCCATTCCAAAAACTATAATATGCGTTGTTGCAGTACTTTTCTGGCGTGCAATGTACCACTTCCATATAAGGTATGAACTGCAACGCGGACCTTCCATCTCTGCAGGGGATTGGCTCTGCTTGAACCACTTTCGTGACGTCAGAGTGAACAGTCCTTGACCAATAAGAAAATTAAGGTGCAATTCCTCTGTTCAACCCATAGGACTACCGTAAACACGTTTTTAGACCAAATATTGCCGATTTAAACTAATATGCACAAATATATGAAGATTAACACAGACCTAGTGCTATACAACATTTTAGACACATTCTAGGGAGTTTATCAGCTAAAAAAAATTAATTTTGAGTTTAGCCCCTCTTTAAGTCTGTGTCCATGTCCAACCAGAGCCAGGTATTGTGTAGTTGGTGCTTTTAATCAGTTTTCAGTTAAATTAATTCAATCCAAGTCTATAACAGTCTCAAAATGTCACCAAAATCACTCTGTGTTCCTCTAAAATCTTTCAGAAAATCGCAAAAGTGTATTGAATTGTATCGTTTGCTGAATATCGCAATATATATCGTATTGCGAGCAGAATATCGTGTATCGTATCGTGAGATTATTGTATCACTACAGCCCTAGTTATGAATGTGGTCGTTTCCGAGTGTATTTAAAGTGTAGCTCACCCCACCGTCCGGAGATAGCCCCGCCCCAGCACAGGATTTGAAAAATGTGCGCGTCAACAGACACCGCCTAAAGGAGGGGGAGGCGGGTGTGGGGTGAGCGAGGAGGTGTGGCCAGGACGAGACACCGTTATTGTTTGTGAATGTTAAAATTACATTAGTAATACACTTAAAACAAGCAACAACAAAGAATAAATACGTAGATGTATTTATCTATTCCACCCGATCTATCCAAAACAAAAGGTTTTTAAAAAATGAAAATAATATTATAAGGCTCTCCGTGACCGGGGATCGAATCTGGGTCGTCCGGATCGCAAACCTGTACCTCCACCACTGCCCCAACCAGGCATTCAGGCATCACACGTCCATCGCACAATAAGAACACAAATACAACCAAACAGTCCTGGAATAAATAGGTTGAAATACACAAATAACTATAGTGCCATTCCCGAAACTGCGTTGTTGCAGTACGTTTCTGGAGTGAAATGTACCACTTCCATATAAGGTATGAACTGCAGCGAGGACCTTCTCATCTCCGCAGGGGATTGGCTGTGCTTGAACCACTTTCGTGACGAAAGCGTGCGAAAATACGTCACAGTGCGAATCGTAGACAAATAAGGAAATTAGGGTGCAATACCACAGTTCAATCACATCTTGGATTATTTGTCTGTAGTTCATTGAATCACAGGGCCGGCCGTGGCGTAGTGGTAATGGTAGTCGTCCCCCGATCGGAAGGTTGGAGGTTCGAATCCCGGTTCCCCACACCATGTGTCGTTATGTCCTTGGGCAAGACACTTAACCCCGAGTTGCTCCCGGTAGGACTGGAAAGCGCCTTGCATGGCAGTCTGCCGCTACCGGTGTATGAATGGGTGGATGGTTGGCAAAGGTGGGTGCCAGACCGCTAGGGAGCGCTAAAGCACTAATCCGTATAGCGGACCTAAACAATTTGTCAGCATTATAGCGGATTGACTAACTTTTTTATAATTCATAAGCGGATTTGCGCTATTTTTATTTAAAATGCAGTACCGCTAATAACTAATTATCTATCAGTAAAAACGAAAAAACTTATTTACGGGCTCTTAAATCAACCGGACGACTGCTCACAGACCATATCCTGTCAGCGCCGGATGTGGTCCGTGACAAAAAGGCGTCCCCCTCAGTCTCTTGTTTTCCAAGAGTCAGACGAAGAGTTTTTAACATGGAGGGTGAACTTATGGATGTTTCTCAGCGGCCTACGCGACGCGTCAGCGCCTCATTTGCCCTGTTCAAAATGGCGACGGCCACAGAAGCGTAGGACTTTACAACAAAACACGGTAAAAACAATTATTTCTTTGCTGAGAAAAAATATATTTCTTAGCTGACTTTATAGCACAAGGTTTTTCTGAGCTTAACCGTTTCACAAAATGGTCAAATCTGCTGGATTAAAAAAAGTAGTTCGCCATTTGCACGTTAGCGCGTTAGCATTAGCTTCCGCTAGCTTTGCTAATACATAAGCGCTTTTGAAATTGCGGACCTAAATAAATTATAAGCGCTTTAGAAATAGCGGAACTAATTTTTGGATTAGCGCTGCCCAGCACTGATGGTTGTATTGTAAAGCACTTTGGGGCCCCTCAAAGGGGGCTAGAAAGCCCCTACTTCTTGTATTCCTACTTGTATTCTTGTATCTGATGAAATTGTCTTGTATTGTTCTTTTAAAATGAATGAATAAACATCAAATAAAATCAAAGCGCTATATAAATAAGCTCCATTTACCATTCAACCCATAGGGCTACCGTAAACACGTTAGACCAAATACAGGTAGTCCCCGACTTACGAGCGAGTTCCGTTCCTGCGAGTTGCTCGTGACACGAAAATTCGTAAGTTGGAACACGAAGCACGTGTTCTCGTAAGTCCGGATTTTCGCTCGTAAGTTGGAACATTTATGCTAGCGCTACTACGAACACTCGTTTTTCATCAAAAACGTTCATATTAGTTCATAAACATGGTCGGAAACGTGTTTCCAAACGGTTAGCTAACACACTTTCATCTAAAAACACAAAAAAGTGCTGTATTTTTTACAAATTTACTTCTCTTTCGCCAGCTCGTAAGTCCGGGACCTCGTATGTAAGAGCGCTCGTAAGTCGGGGACTACCTGTATTGCCGATTTAGACATATACGCACAAATATCTGAAAATGAACACAGACATAGTGCTGTGAAACATTTAGAACACATTCTAGGGAGTTTATCAGCTAAAAAAAGTTAATTTTGAGTTTAGTTCCTCTTTAAAATGAAGCGTGTGTTTGACTGACAGCCTGCTCTCCAGCAAACCACAGCTGTGACCTCTGACCTCTGCGCCTGTCAGGGTTTTTGTTGTTGTTGTTCCTGTTTGGCTTCCTCTTTTCATGAATGGAGGCGGAGGTCAGTGATGTGTTGACATGTTCGGGTCTCTGCCACCAGGGGGTTCACGAACAGACTCTCATTGTTCATGGCCGCGCGCAGCAGAAAGACATCGACAACACTTCTCATTCAAGACGTGGAGGAGCAGAGGAGGAGGACAGGAGGAGGAAGAGGAGGAGGACGGAGCAGTCCTGTGGTGGTGGCGTCAGGCCGAGCCGCTCCACTCTCCTGCTCCTCGGTTCAGTCTGGCTCGGCTCGGTTCTGTTTCCTGCTGTGTTCTGAAACCCGACCCATCAGCCGCTCCTGTCCCGCATGTCCTCTGTCTTCAGGGGACAGACAGGGACACACTTCTCCGCCATGGCAGCTGCTTTGTCCGTGGAGGAGGAGCAGGTAGGCCCCGGCACCGCTCCTCACCATCTGGAGCTTTTTATTTTCATTATTTTCAACCTCTTCCTTCCACCTGGACGTGTTTAAGCCCAGTGTGTGTGTGTGTGTGTGTGTGTGTGTGTGAGCGTGTGTGCGTGCGTGTGTGTGTGCGTGCGCAACGACTGCGGCTTCTGTTGCGAAATGGTCCCGAGCGCAAAGCGGAAACGTTGAATCGATTTCTGGCGCATTTTACTGGTCCAGTTGCATCCGCGCCAGTTCGGGACCGGTTCGGCTCGGCTCGGGTGGAGTCGAGACCCAGACGAGCGGTTCCGACTCGTGACGTTTAAGTGGACGTGGTGGTTCCTGTTCCTCCTCCTCGGGGGGTCCACCTGAGTTCCTGGTGCTGCGCAGACCCGGTGAAGGTTCTGGAGACTGGATGTGGGCTAAACTGAACCGGACTAAATTAGACCACATTTAGATTGAATTGGACTGGACTAGAACAAGTTAGATTATTTGTCTGTAGTTTATTGGATTATTTCACATTTAGATTGCAAATGATTTTTCAGTACAGTATTAGGATTAAACTATGAGTAAATTAAGATTCTTTCAGATTGAATTGGACTGGAGTAAATTCAGACATACTAGTTAGACTGATTAGTACTGGACTAAATTAGGTTACATTTAGATTGAATTGGACTGGACTAGAACAAGTTAGATTATTTGTCTGTAGTTTATTGGATTATTTTACATTTATTGAATTGGACTGGACTAAATTAGACCACATTTAGAATGAATTGGACTGTACAAAATTAGGTTACATTAACATTGATTTCTAGATTAAATTGGACTGGACTTGAACGAGTTAGATTATTTATCTGTAGTTTATTGAATTATTTTACATTTAGATTGAAAATGATTTGGATTAAACTATGAGTAAATTAAGATTCTTTCAGATTGAATTGGACTGGAGTAAATTCAGACATACTGTATTTAGACTGAATTACAGGTATTCCCCGACTTACGAGCGCTCTTGCATACGAGGTTCCGGACTTACGAGCTGCCGAACGAACAGTAAATTTGTAAAGAACATTCAAAAAATACAGCATTTTTAGATGAAAGTGTGTTAGCTAACCATTTGGAAACACGTTTCCGACCATGTTTATGAACTAATATGAACGTTTTGATGAAAAACGAGTGTTCGTAGTAGCGCTAGCATAAATGTTCCAACTTAAGAGCGAAAATCCGGACTTAAACACGTGCTTCGTGTTCCAACATACAAATTTTCGTGTTACGAGCACCTCGCAGGAACGGAACTCGCTCGTAAGTCGGGGACTACCTGTATACTGGACTAAATTAGGTTGCATTCAGATTGAATTGGACTGGAGTAAATTCAGACATACTGTATTTAGACTGAATTATACTGGACTAAATTAGGTTACATTCAGATTGAATTGGACTGGACTAGAACAAGTTAGATTATTTGTCTGTAGTTCATTGGATTATTTTACATTTATTGAATATGACTGAAGTAAATTCAAATAAACTGTATTTAGACTGATTTGGACTAAATTAGGTTACATTCAGATTGAATTGGGCTGTACTAAATTGATTTCCATATTAAGTTGGACTGGACTAGAACAAGTTAGATTATTTGTCTGTAGTTTATTGGATTATTTCACATTTAGATTGCAAATGTTTTTTCAGTATTAGGATTAAACTATGAGTAAATTAAGATTCTTTCAGATTGAATTGGACTGGAGTAAATTCAGACATACTAGTTAGACTGATTCGTACTGGACTAAATTAGGTTACATTCAGATTGAATTGGACTGGACTAGAACAAGTTAGATTATTTGTCTGTAGTTTATTGGATTATTTTACATTTATTGAATATGACTGAAGTAAATTCAAATAAACTGTATTTAGATTGATTTGGACTAAATTAGGTTACATTCAGATTGAATTGGGCTGTACTAAATTAGGCCACATTTAGAATGAATTGGACTGAACTAAATTGATTTCTATATTAAGTTGGACTGGACTAGAACAAGTTAGACTATTTGTCTGTAGTTTATTGGATTATTTCACATTTAGATTGCAAATGTTTTTTCAGTATTAGGATTAAACTATGAGTAAATTAAGATTCTTTCAGATTGAATTGGACTGGAGTAAATTCAGACATACTAGTTAGACTGATTCGTACTGGACTAAATTAGGTTACATTCAGATTGAATTGGACTGGACTAGAACAAGTTAGGTTATTTGTCTGTAGTTTATTGGATTATTTTACATTTATTGAATTGGACTGGAGTAAATTCAAATAAACTGTATTTATACTGATTTGGACTAAATTAGACCACATTTAGAATGAATTGGACTGGACAAAATTAGGTTACATTAACATTGATTTCTAGATTAAATTGGACTGGACTTGAACAAGTTAGATTATTTATCTGTAGTTTATTGAATTATTTTACATTTAGATTGAAAATGATTTGGATTAAACTATGAGTAAATTAAGATTCTTTCAGATTGAATTGGACTGGAGTAAATTCAGACATACTGTATTTAGACTGAATTATACTGGACTAAATTAGGTTACATTCAGATTGAATTGGACTGGACTAGAACAAGTTAGATTATTTGTCTGTAGTTTATTGGATTATTTTACATTTATTGAATATGACTGAAGTAAATTCAAATAAACTGTATTTAGACTGATTTGGACTAAATTAGGTTACATTCAGATTGAATTGGGCTGTACTAAATTAGGCCACATTTAGAATGAATTGGACTGAACTAAATTGATTTCTATATTAAGTTGGACTGGACTAGAACAAGTTAGATTATTTGTCTGTAGTTTATTGGATTATTTCACATTTAGATTGCAAATGATTTTTCAGTAATAGGATTAAACTATGAGTAAATTAAGATTCTTTCAGATTGAATTCGACTGGAGTAAATTCAGACATACTACGGTAGTTAGACTGATTCTAGGCCTTCTCCTACTCCACTCCTGCTTCATGGAATATCTTACAAAAAGATCTGAAGCTCTCGACCTTGACTTCTCTAAATGGTTTTCAGAATCTGTTGGAATCCTGGCAAAAACCAATGCAGATTTGTTCCTGTCTTTGATTTTATACGTCTACCTTATAATGTTTTGCTAGTTTTTTGATACTTTGTTAAAAGGAGGAATGTGTATATATATGTATATATATATATATATATGTATATATATATGTATATATATATGTATATATATATATATGTATATATATATATATA
>JBBPBX010068105.1:0-12555 GCA_038048925.1 Garcialebias charrua | reverse complement strand
ATGTTCAGATTTGTGAAAATGTACAAATTTGCACTGTTCAAGTGTTATCATTGTGTTAGGGAGAGTGAATATCATGAATAAATTTGACATTAAACATAATCCAATTTGAAGTGTTACATCATTTTCAGCCTCTTTTTTGGCATCTGTATTTGGTAGCAGGCCAAATTGACAAAGACCATGCAGAATAATATAGTATTTTAATTCCACAGCAGAGAAAGCTATGTAGTCTCTATGAGTAGGTCTAAGAAAAAAAATTGGTATTGGTATCAATTATCGGCCAAATAAGTTTTAACATATCGGCATATTGGATATTGGCCAAAAATCCAATGTCATCCATCCCCATCAGCACTTTGGTTGGCCTTGTCGCTGTTTAAAGTGCTCTATAAATAAAGTGGTATGGTACAAATAACTCTTTTTCTACTCATGCCAAAACTAACCTACCTTATGAAAAGAGTAAAACAGTGGTTTGTACATGCAAGACATCTTTTCTACCTCTGGGTGAATAAATAAAACAACTACAAACAGCTCAGGAGTTACAGCAGCTCCATTTTATTCCTCACCTAAAACATGGTTTGGATGAAGCTGTCACCTACAGACTTGAACGACTCCTCGTTAACTACCAGAGTGTGAAAAAAATCAATTAGGATAGTTATGAAGTCCTCCCCCCACCTACAGTCAAACTCCCGAGGTCTGTAATGGCACGGTGAGCCGCACTGTGTGGTAGAAAATTCATATTTTCTCTGTCACCTGGCAACTAAAAGCTTCACAGGATCAGCTCATTTCAAAAGGTCTCAGATACACACACACACACACACACACACGTGCGCACACACACACATACACACACACAAGTTCAAAAATACTTTGACTTGTACAATGAACCCTTTCACCAAAGAACATGACTTTATCAGTGCTGTGCTTTATTTGGAAAACACCCATGATGCTAACTTTACAAGGTGTTACTGGATAAAAGGTTGATGTGTATTTTTTACCCTTGTATGAAGCTTCGTGTAGAAACTACAATAGAGGTAAAGAGTCAGAGGCAAAAGAGAAGATTGTTTTACAATAAACTTTCACAAGAAAAGAAACATGTAAATGATACTGAACACATTTAGACTGTGAACTCAGAAGCTGTCTTTTTTTAGGGACAAGATGAATGTGTTTCACCTTTAAACACGAACCAGAAGAACAAGTGTAACAAAATACATGAGCCACTAAGCAAATTTCAACAAATAGAAAAGTTGTTTAAATATTCAGAACCATTGCCTCAGTCTTTGTTTTTGACTTTGTCTGCTGATGGTCAGACACCAACAGAACCTTGTCATTTATAAAAAGCAGAGACGAGCCCACCCCCTCTCAACAACTGTACCTTGAGAGACCCTGTCCATAAACACCACAAACAGAAGCGGTTGTAAGGGCACCCCTGACAGAGCCTGACCTGCACTGATAACAAAGCAGAAACATCTGTCAATTTATTGCAGGGGTCTTGGTCCCTCTGCAGTGGCTTTTTCAGCCTTTGACCAAAATAAAACTGAATTTTATTTAAATTATTGCCAATAATGAAAATAGCTAGTTTTATCATATTTCTTGTCATTTTCAGATATGTGAATAATAGTACAAATACATGGCGTAAAATAAGGATAGACAATATTGGGTTTTTGGCCAATATCCGATATGCCGATATGTTAAAACTTATTTGGCCGATAACCGATGCCGATACCGATATTTTAAATATGTTCCTTTGTCAGAACATATAATAATAATAATAATAATAATAATAATCATTTTATTTAAAAGCACCTTTCAGGACAGCCAAGGACACTTAAAGCTTCAGTATGTAACTTATATTTTAAACATATTTCTTCACTCGGCCACTATCTCCTGAAAGATTTATGTTTGACAGGTAATCTCTGAAAAAAACTATAGTCCTCTGGCGTCTCCTGGTGGTAATAAAAGCATTTATAAAAACCAGAGCGCCCCGCGGTTAACCAGCCAATAAAAACAGAGCTTCTCACTTCTCACTCCCTAACTCACGCCCCCGCCTGTCAGCCCGCAGCAGCCACGCAGGTTCTCGTTGAAATAATTGCAAAGCGATGCAAAACTGTTTTGTATGTGACACAAATGTATTAAATCCCCCTTCTTCATCCCTGCTCTGGACTTTTCTTTTGTTTTTTTTGCCAAAAGTCAAGTGATCGCTTCTTCCTCCAGACCTCCACTGACAGAAATGAGGAAGTCACGAGCGAATTAAATCATGTCCAACGTGGCTGCGTGAAGCTCTGCAGATTTCAGGGTGTTTTTGTTTTGCTGGACCAGTGCTCCATGTTTTTATTTTATTTTTTAGAACGATTTTATTAACATATAATCACAGAACTTTGCAGCAGCTGAGACGGGACGTAGTGGAGGCGGAGCATTCCAGGCTGCAGCGCGAGCGAGGTGGAGCTGAGTCATATATGGCTCTGAGTGAGGAGGGACCAGAAATGTGTCTCTGTTCAAAATGTTTCTAAGTGCCAGCGTGTTCAAAAACTACATATTGCAGCTTTAACAAACCAATACAGTTCAAACATTATCAGTGACAAATTGAAATATAAAATACATAAAGATTATAAAATGCAAAATAATAAAAATACATTTAGTAAAGTTAATGATAAGCTAGTCTAAAGAGATGTGTTTTCAGGGCTGTCTTGAACAGAGAAAGGGAGGTGGTGTTTCGAAGGTCTGGCGGTAGAGCGTTCCAGAGGTGAGGGGCAGAGCAGGTGAAGGCCCTGCTCCCCATGGTGGAGAGGCGGGCAGAGGGTACATGGAGATGTAGCGAAGAGGAGGATCTGAGAGAGCGTGATGGGATGGAGATTTGTAGGAGGTCAGATAGATAAGGAGGGGCAAGGTTGTGGATAGATTTGAACGTGAGGAGTAGAATTTTGAAGATGATGCGTGATTTAACCGGGAGCCAGTGGAGCTGCTGCAGGACAGGAGTGATGTGATTATAGTAGGAGGTTTGAGTGATGACATAGTCCTCTTTTTAACGCTTATTTGCTACAAAAAAATGTGTAATAGCTGTAAGAGCTGGTGACATATATTCAGTAACAGCCATATGACATGCATAGCACTTTAACTTATATTAAATGAAAAGTGTTAAATGTTATTTATTAGTATTAGTCACCTGCGATGCTGTCTCACTTGTGGAGGCTTGTTCCAGGTTCCTAGCTGCAGTGTGGGATCCTCTGCACTCCTGTGCATGAAGAACAGCCTTTTTAAGTTCAAAGTTTTTGTCTATCCATTGTGCTGTAAGACTAATCATGCTAACGGGCTAACACTATGTCTAAATATCTGTGGTAAAACTCACCCAACAAGTCATGCTATCAACTATTAGCTTCTCAACGTCGTCGGAAATGATGGCTTGTAACTATGGTAACGTTACGTCAAAAATATATCTCCGACTGTGGACGATGTAGCGAGACTCAACGTAGTCCAAAAATCTTTGGAATCCTACATCCTCACCAACGAAAAATAAAACTTCCACATCACCGACATTTTGAATTACCCTCTCCGCCGTGAGATTGGGTAAGCCCACATGACGCCATTGCATTGTGCTGCCGCTGCAACGTCATCATGTTGCGCTGCCGCTGCAGGCAAAAACAGCCCATTTAATATCGGCAAGTTATTTTAATGGTTTGGCCGATATTGAAATTTAACGTTACTATCGGCCGATACCGATACTATGCCGATAATATTGTGCATCCCTAGTGCAAAACGTGTGGACTACATCATGCTAGTAGTTTGTTAGCCACTTTTGAGGGGAGTTCCAGTCTCACAGCGTGATCTTTCTCTAAAAAACCACCAGAATGTTTTGGAATATCTTTCAGACAAGATGCTGAGAAGAAATAAGAGTACCGATAACTCTGATAACACTAAGAATAAAAAACAAAGTCAAAGTAAATTAAAGTTTTTCTTTTTCTTTAAAAATGTAACTGGATATCTAGCCTAATTTTATACTGTCTTTAACTTTATGCTTTAAACAGGATACTTAATTCTTCAACAAGTAAGAGAACTCATATCAACCTACAGGGTTCAGTGTTGTAATTTTTATATAATTGTTAAAAATTATATATATATTTTTTTTCTTTACATGAATCTGGTATTTTCTTTTTCAATTAAATGTTAGTAATAGTTACAGGTAAATGTTTTTCATTGTATAATATCGCCCACTGGACGAAACGCCACCTCCAACAAACTTGTAGTGGTCCATGAGCCACCAGTTTACAGTTCACAGCTGAAGCAGGTTTTGCAGCTCCAGACATTGTAATTAGTAAGCAAAGTGGCAAAAATGGCTTTTTATTGCAACGGTTGTAAACTCCTGCTTTATTGACACAGGCACTGTGGACCTTAAAAGTTAGATCAGCACCCTATACTCCAACAACACCTTTCAGGTGTTCATGAATGTAAAGGCCGAGATACAGTGAAGCAGACTCCGTATACGCGCGTATACGCCCGTATACGCGCGTATACGGAGCCTCTGCTACAGCTCGGCTGATGTTCTCGCGTAGATTCTCGTGTTTTCGCTCCAAATTCTACGTCATTTCCTCCGTACCGTCACTTCCGATCGTCACTTCCGCTAGTTTTTCGCTCCACGGAGAGGACTCAACTGAGCTCGCTGATTGGTCACTTTGACACGCCTACTGAAATGATTGACAGATTTCAGTCAGCTCAAAGTGANACACAAAGAAAATGTTAGTTTAAACAATAAACTGAGGTTGTTCAAGAGTAACTTGGGTCTGGTAAGATGGATTGTTGGATTGTTCATCCTTTCCTCAATACCGTCCATGAAAATCTCCCTAACTTTTCCTTTAAAAGCACATCAGCAGTGCAATGTAACTTCAAACTGAAACCATGACCAAGATGATGTCGAGTAATCCGAGGTTAACGCATGTGGTCAGATGGAAATCCTGCTCAGATTGCAAAGCAGCAGGGGTGTCCACCCGCCTTCTATACTGCCTGTCTGTAACGTTGGACAAGCTGCCAGACTCTGTAAGTGCAACAGTGTTCCCAGTCCATTATAACTACACAGAGGAGTCTGATGCTAGACGACAGCTGGGTGCCGGTAAGCACCAGCACAGCTGTGGTGTCAACCATGTCCTCCCTTTTCTGTTGTTGTTGTTTGGAGCCTTCACTTGAAAGACGGCAGTAACCTCAGGCGCACAACTGGTACACCTGGCAGGAGGTACAAAAGGACTCAGAAGCATTTTGAGCTCCGATTATTTTCTCTCAAGTACAAAGAACACATAGTGACGGTAAGAGATAATGAAGGCAGTGACTTTTCTTAATCTTGTGCTACACCTGTCCTTAGCCTTGGGACAATTCCGGTGTCATTGGAAAGAGGCACAGATGAGAGAGCTGGGACGACAAAACATCTCATTTAAGGCAGCTTGTGTGCAACGCTCCTGCAGTTTACCTTAGCTTTATGTAATCTCTGACTGCTCTAAATTACTAAATAACTGTGTTAGCAGCACTGCATTGTGTATCACTTACTGGACACTAATATTAACAAAGGCGGTGGGAACATTTTGAATACCCAGCTAATTTTATGTTTGCCCACTTACAAAGAAAGGGTCGAGCTGGATTTTTTTTATGACAGCTTCTTTTCAATAGAGAAACACATTTTCAACTAAAACAAAAATAATTATACAGTATAAAAGTTACAAATGTATTTGTATGTCATAAGTAAAGCAAAACATGGATTTGGAAATGGTGGAAAAACCAAGCCAAGAAGGAAGATGCTTCTTGTAGTTGGTCACCAGGTTTAAAAACATCTAGGTGGAATTTCAATCCATTGCTCTTCACAGAAACCTTTAACGTTCTTTAGGTTTCTTGTGCTACCTGACCACTCAAAACTTCAGCTTCCTCCACATCATTTTCTTTAGGACTGAGGTTTAGAGACTGGCTAAGCCAATCTATGTTCTTAGCATACTTCTTTGTTGCCTTTGTTGTGTTATGGGGCATTGTCTTGCCAGAGGACCCTGCCAAGACTGATCTCCAGTGTTCTAAAAAAAGAAGGGTCTCCTTTAAGATTTTACAGTACATGGCCGTGTCCATTGGCCTCTCAATGCAATGAATCTGTCCTGTGCCCTCAGCAGACCAAGAACCCCAAATCATAAAGCTTATACTTCTGTGCTTGACAGTCAAGATGGTGTTCTTTGAGTCATCCTCTGTGTTTTTATTCCCCCCACATAATGGACACATAGCAAGTCAATTTTGGTCTCACCTAACCACTTTCTCTCAAACCTTTTCTGAATAACCTAGTGGGAAACTTAAAATGTGCCCTCTTAAACAGAGAGACCTTTCAGGTGCTGCCAAATTTCAATCCTCTGTGTTGTAGATAATTCTTGGTAATCTTGGTCTCAACTACCGTCAGATCATTAACAAGCTCATTTAGTGCAAGTGTGAACTGATTCTTTACCAGTCTCGTTTCTCAACACTGATTTCCCCTATCTTATATCTAAGAGTTGCTGTAAAGTACATGTCAAGCAACAATGCCACACGTTCATTTCTCATTATCTCTGAATATGTGTTTTGTCTAAATTCAGAGCTATTAATTTTACCGTAATAGCACTCATTTTTTATTATAGTAAATGGTCAAAAGAGTCACAGTTAAGTGAACTTTCAGCTCAGTTTCACACTGAAACAAAAATCATTCTAATAGTAAAAATGGACACAATTACAGTTTGTCAGCTCTCAGCACGTTTAAAAAAACAGTGGTGGATTTCTCTTAGGCTGGGCCCACTTTACTATTTTTGCAAATGACGTCATCCATCCATCCATCCATTATCTTTACCCACTTCTTCCTTTACAGGTCATGGGGCTCACTGTTGCCCACCCTGGACAGGTCTCCAGTCCATCACAGGGACACATCAGGACAAATGAGACAAACAACCATTCACCCTCTCACTCACACCTAGGGACAATTTAGTTACCAATCAGTCTAACATGCAACTTTTTGGTCTGTGGGAGGAAACTGGAGTGCCCGGAGAAAACACACGCATGCACGGAGAGAACATGCAAACTCCACACAGAAAGGCCCACAGCCAGGATTTGATATGGCAGCCTTCATGCTGAGAAGTTCTACCAACTGTGCTACAGTGCTGCACACTTGTCATCCAAATGAGCTTAAAATGAAGAAAATAATTATTTTTAACATATAGTTGGGATTTATTATTTATTATTATTTTTGGGTAAAATCCTCTGAATATTAATTTAAACTATCAAAATAACAAAAATTAAGCATGATGTTGAAAGGGAGGCAAAACAATTTTTTTTTTCCAAATGGTAGTCAAGGAACTCTACTCCTACTCTGAAAAGGATGGGGATTAGAACCAGTAGTATTTTGTTAAATTGTATAAACAGCAACAAAAACAAACAAACAAACAAACAAAAACATGATGATTCAAGTAAAAATACATGTTTCAAGAAATGCATATTACCTGATATCTTGCATATTGAAGTTTTAAATAATGATCTTGCATGTTTGATAGCACTCAGAGTACACAATTGGGATGATTCTCAGCTACTACAACACCAGATTTTAGCTCAGTATTAGTGCACTTTTCTTGGTTAAAGCCTTTTTTAAGTTTCCTAATGGTAATTGGCTCATGTGACCATCTTAAATTGAGTTTGTTTCAAAAGTTAATCAGTTTTAGATGATCATCTAATGACCACATGATAAACATACCTCTTACTTGTGAATGAGTATGACTGTCCTACTTATAGATCCTTATGGGTCTTCAGCTAGGCACAAAGACCAATCCTGGACACAATGGCCCTCATGCACGAACCGTTCGTACGCACAGATTTGTTCTTAAACTGTGCGTACGAGTGATTTAGGATCATTTGTGGCATTCAACAGTAGCTATGTTTACATGGGCAAAATTCTGTGACCGGATTGAAATGTGCTCTGATTGCATAATTAGATAGCACCGTTTACATGCGCCCAATCCGTTCATGACGAGTGTTTACATGCAGCAGGCTTTTATTCTGATCAGAAGTTCTGACATGCGCAGAGTGGTACACTCCCCTTAAAAAAAAAAAACGAAGAGGAAGTTACTTTCGTAAAAACCACAGAAGAAGAAGTTACTTCCGGGACGAAAGTAAACATACGCGTCCAAAATGGACCCGCACCAGACTGTAATGACGGGACTGAGTTTTACTGCACTCCCTGATTGAACTACAGGTGAAGCAGCGCGTGCTTTTAGTTTTTTTATTCACAGGATGAGAGCGCTGGACGTCCTCTGTCCTCCAAGCTGTCGTGGACAACAACTGTTGGTAAGATAATAAAAACGCTGTATGCTAATAAACTTTTTTGTCCTTTATTTTTCTACCTGTCTGCGTGATACTGTCTGTATTTGTTATTAATTACTATTCTTTCTTCCTCTGTTTTCCTGTTTCTGGAGCATCAGTGTCACGATGCCAGGCAGTGCCATGATGCCAATGTCCTGCACCACTCAGACTCTATCAAAGGGCTCATCTGTTGCCAAAAGTAAGGCTAATACTGTATTTACTATATTGTATTTAGTATTACTACAACGATTACAGCTAAGAAGTATCTCAAAGTAGAGATGCTTAGCTGTAAAGTTTTATTTAAAATAAAATTTGTTTGAACCATGTCTTTAACAAATAGTTAAATGTTGCCAAAATGTAAGGCTAACATTTACTGTTTTGTATTTAATTTTACAACTATTACAGCTAAGTATATCAGAAGACATACTTAGCTGTAAAGTTTTCTTTCAAATAAAATTTGTTTGAACCATAACTTTAAACAAATAAAAAGTTGAACACTAAATATTGGCATGTCCTTTTTTGCAGTCTGTGAGGAACATTGAAGAAAGGACGTCCGTCTCTTCATTGTTGGTGATCCTGCATAGTTGGACTGGCTCGTCAAAGGATACGCAAACTCCTCGTCTGACTCCTCAAGTCATTTAATGTTTACCTTGGCGCTGTCAGGTGGAGGTAGAGATGACCGGGTTGCTGAAGTCACAGTAGAGAGTTCTTCTAAAAAGATACTGTACTTATGTATTTGTGTTCACATGCAGTAAACATTTGTATAAAATTATTATCACAATAAACAACTGCAAGTAATACTAGTGAACATCTGAGCTCTTTAATGGACCAAACATTTTAACACATTCTTGTAAACAGTTGAAATTGCTTGTTTGAAACATCTTTCATTCTTAGTGCAATTTGAGGTGTATCAGAAAAACATAAAAATTAAACATTCAAAACGTTTGTGCAAAACAGACGATGTGCACAGATCAAATCTTGTAATGATAACAAAAAGATTATTTGGTCATTTAAAAACTACAGTAACCTGTAATTCAGTAACTTCTTTATCAACTCATCAAATACTTTCACAATTTCAATGTATGCATGTGATTTCGGACAACAAAATTGGTGACAAAATAATCGATTTTACTTCCAAAATGTATGTTTCTGTATCTGATAGAACAGCAAATGTTCAGGTTGATTAGATGATCAGGTTGGTTTCATACGCTCTCGCTCCTCGGCGGATAACATTAGAAGGCTTATTGACATTATGTGGGAAGTACGGGATAGCCGGATGCCTATGGCTGCTCTATCATTAGATGCAGAAAAGGCATTCGACAGAGTTGAATGGCAATATCTATTTTCAACTTTGGAATGGTTTGGCTTTAGTAATAATTTCATAAACTGGATTCGACTTATATATGCTCAGCCAGTGGCATCCGTTCTTACAAACGGAATAATTGGCTCATCATTTAAACTGAAAAGAGGTACCAGACAGGGTGACCCCCTGTCCCCCTTACTATTTGCGTTAGCCCTGGAACCATTGGCAGTTGCTATTCGAAAAGAAGTTAACCTTCCGGGCATTTCTATAGGACATAATTGTCATAAGCTTATGTTGTATGCCGATGATATTCTTCTCTATGTGTCAGATCCGGCGAATTCTATCCCAACTTTGCTCTCTCTAATTAATGTATTTTCGGACATTTCAGGCTATAAGGTCAATTGGACAAAATCCGAGGCCCTCCCACTTACTGCATTCTGCCCTAAGAATGCATTTCCATCAGACATGTTTTCATGGCCCAAAAAAGGTTTAAAATACCTTGGAATAATTTTTCCACCCCAGCTTAATAATATTATTAAGATTAATCTTGAACCTTTGCTAGACAGAATGAGAGTTGACATAGAGCGCTGGAGTCAATTATATCTTTCCATGTGGGGAAAAGTAAATGTTATTAAAATGATTTGCACTCCCAAGTTTAACTACTTATTACAGGCTCTCCCGATACATGTCCCGATGATATATTTTAAACAGTTTGACAAGCTCTGTAACTTATTTATTTGGAATAAAAAAAAGCCAAGATTGAACTTACGAAAGTTACAAACACCTGCAGATAGGGGAGGTCTAGGAATGCCTAACTTACTAAACTATCACTATGCTTTTTCTATTAGACACTTGGCTCATTGGTTTTTGCCCCCTGAAAGAGCTCCACCTTGGTTCACTCTCGAGACAGTAGTGTGTCAACCACTGACACTGCCTAGCTGTTTATCATCTAACCTTGCTCCTCAGAATCAGTTGCATCCGGTCTTGTCTCATATGAAATGGCTGTGGAAAAAGATGTCTAAAATTTTTAAATTCGACCCACACCTTAATAAATATGCAAGCGTCTGGTATAATCCTAAACTTTGCATAGGTAAAAATCCCTTCTTCTGGAAATCTTGGTATCAGAAAGGGATTTCTGAAATAGGCGACTTATATAGGAATGGTTCATTAAAATCCTTTGAAACACTGGTGGTGGAATTTAAAGTATCCAGAGAAGACTTTTGGAAATACTTACAATTACGACATTTATTGGTGAAAACTTTTGGTTCACCCACTTATACTCCTGCACCATGTACCACACTGGACGAGATTAAAAAGGTGTTTGGTCAAGGGCATGAAGTATCTGCTTATTATAAAATGTTGTTGACAACCTTGGACTGTAATATCATGTATCTTAAGAAATGCTGGGAAACAGATCTGAACCTCAATTTTACTGATGAGGAATGGAATTTGATTATTAGGAATGGCAAAAAAATGTCAAGGGAACTAAGAACAAGACTGGTGCAATTTAAGATTTTACATAAAATATACTGGACACCATATAGATTGTACAGGGCTGGCTTGTCGAATACCCCAGCATGCTGGAAATGTCAGAGGGATAAGGGCACATTAGTGCATGTGCTTTGGGAGTGTCCAAATATTCAAGAGTACTGGTCATTAATTCATGAAGTTTTGGAGAGGATAGTTGGCCAGAATTTACCCTTTTGTAGGAAGCTATATATTCTTGGGGATTCATCATCACTGGTCCACTTGCCCTCCTCCATTTCGCAATGGGTACAGACAGCTATTATGCTGGGGAGGAAGTTGCTGGTGGGAGAGTGGAAAAGTTCATCTATACCTTCGTTAATTCATTGGTATAGATCCCTGGGCAAACTTGCTGCATTAGAAAGATTATCTTATAGATTGGTGAATAGAGTTGAGGAATACAACAAAAAGTGGTCCCATTATCTGTTGTATGTGGGTTAAATGACATCTCCAGCTTATCTTTAGTTTGCAGATAAAATTACACTGTAAATATATTATTACTTAAAGGTTTCTGGGGTTAGGGCTATTTGATTTAATGTATATATGTAACTTTATGGTTATTGGTAGAGTGTGTTATTGTGATTTTTATTTTTTTTATTTTATTTATTTGTCTTTTCTATTATTTTCTCTATTAAATAATTTCATTATTGTATTGACACATGCTATGAGATTCCAGAAAAATTACTATTTATTAATGTTTGTTACAGTATACGTATAAGACTGGAATTGTTGTATAATTTTCGTTATGAAAAATCAATAAAAATTTTGAATCATAAAAAAAAAAAGAACAGCAAATGTGTTTTTATCCTGTGAGTCATGCAGAAACTCAGAGTCCTTATTAAACCACCTGACTGTATTAAGTTAGGACATGTACCTTAATTGTACCATAAACTATCAATCCTAATGTCTGTGTAAAAAATACATTTACAGATCTGTCAGGGGACAAAGAAACATGGTTGTGGAGAATTGAAACATTTTCAAATCAGTTTTGAGTTGTTCTAAAGCACATGTGTGAACTTCTTGGGATTCCTAAGACGTGGGACTCTTGCATCTTCTGCCACCTGCCACCATCACCTGCCACCATCACCTGCCACCTGCCACCATCACCTGCCACTGTCTGTTGTGTGCTGCTGCCAGCTGCCTCTTCAAAGCTGGACTCATCATCTGAAAAACAAACAAAATAAAGTTTAACTGGACCCCTGATATGTTGAAATGTGTTAGGTTAATTATCTGGTTAGTTGGAGTTTTAATGTACAATACAGTATACTGTAGTTCTATGCTAGCCCTACAGCTACTCTTATTTCTTATTATAATTACATTTTTACATATTTGTTGTTTCTAATTACTCAAGTAATACAGTACAGAGGGTTAATGTGTTTTGAAGAGTCTAACTTACCAGAAAG
>JBBPBX010068104.1:0-19229 GCA_038048925.1 Garcialebias charrua | reverse complement strand
TTCCGTTGTAGCTTCTCTATTTGCAGCTCGTTCTGTTTGCAGGTCGTCCCCTTTTGGGAGCGCGACTTATCTTTTGCAGTGCGCCTCATCTGTTGGAGCGCGGTTTTCATTTTGATGCGTGTTTCAACTTTTGGAACGCTGTTTTCTTTTTGCAGCGTGCTGTTCTGTTTTTGCTGCGCGTTTGCACCCCTCGGCCACCGTAGCTTCGCAACTTAGCGCTCGAAGAAAAGACTTTAACACCACTTATGCACGGTTTTAAACCAAAAAAAAAGTAAAGATTAAATCTGACAACTCTGATTTAAAGCTGACCAACGCTTACTTTAACTTTCGACACACAAAAAAAACAAACTTTCAACTGAACACAGCGTTCTGCGCATGCGTCCGATGGCAACTCTATGGCAAGCCGGACGAAGTTAGCTTATAGCTTTGCAACTTGGCACTCGAAGAAACGACTTTAACACCGCTTACGCACAGTTTTCAACACAAAAAAAGTATTGATTATCTCTGACAACTCTGATTGTACACTTCAACACCACTTATGCACAGTTTTAAACAAAAAAAGTAAAGATTAAATCGGACAACTCCGATTTTCTGCGGTTAGCCGGTAGAAGACAGATCTCTATCGTAGGCTAAATTTACCGTATTCACCGGAGGAAAATACGCTCCGGTGTTTAAGACACTTTGTCCAATTATTAACAATAAACAAGAAAAAGACGTACACAATACCCTCAGTGTTTAATACGCGTCATCACCACGCGACGCGTCAGCGCCTCATTTGCCCTAATCAAGATGGCGGCGACAGAAGCAAGCGAGTACGAAGATCTTCACAAGGAAACACGGTAAAACAATTATTTCTTTGCGAGAAAAAAAATATTTCTTAGCTGACTTCATAGCAGACGGGCTCCTGAGCTTAACGAAATGTTCAAATCAGCTGGATTTTTAAAAAAAAGTTCGCTGAATTTTAGGCAGGCGCCAGGCGGGTCAAACCGGACGCTTTCTTTCTTTAAATTTAGCTAAATAAACGCTTAAAAAATATATTTCTGAGCTGACTTAATAGTAGACGTACTCCTGAGTTTAACGAAATGTTCAAATCAGCTGGATTAAAAAAAAAAGTTCGCTGACTTTTATGCAGGCGCCAGGCGGGTCAAACCGGACGCTTTGTTTCTTTAAATTTAGCTAAATAAACGCTTAAAAATATATTTCTTACCTCACTATAGCAGACGGGCTCCTGAGCTGAACCAAATGTGAAATCAGCTGGATTTAAAAATCCGCGGTGTGGTTTATGAGTGGTATCTTGCAAACAAAAACAGCTACATCCACAGCAGGGAGCGGGCAGCGACAGAGTCATCAGTCCGACCAAAGGAGTCTTTTTTCGGACACAGCAAGTAGAAACTTCTGGAAGTGGCCCCTCTTCCTCTTCACTCTCTGAGTCCTCTGCTGGCTGCTGCCTACAGCGCCCGTATAGCGGCCGAAACTGGTACTGCACCATTTTCGCCAAAAATGAAAAACGAAGAATCAGAGCGAAAAATGAGTCTAAAAATATGGGAAAAAATCCATCAATAATACTCTTCGGTGTTTAATACGCTGGACATTCAAATGAGCAAAAATACTGCGTATTATAGACCGCTTTTTACGGTATATCGTTTCTACCGTGTACCGGTAATATTGCGCATCCCCACTAGGAACCACAAGTAAACCTGCAGTCTGAGATGGAAGTGCTCTGTTAGGAAAGTATGGAACAATACGGTCTATAATATAAGATGGACCTAGGTTGTTGAGGGCTTTGTAGGTTAGAAGTAAGAATCTGAATTTTGACAGGGAGCTGTTAGTTTATCACTTGTCTTTAGTTATTTTTGTAGGGTTTTTGATGTTGATGCGCTGTATCTTATTGATTTGGTTGTAACTGTTATTTTGCTAACTCTGTGAAACAGTCTGTTCAAACGATCAGATCACTTTATTAAAACACGCTCAGCGATCAGATCACTTTATTAAAACACGCTCAGGTGTTAAGCTGCTGTAAAAAGTCTTGTCTATCGTTCAGGTGTGAAGCCGTACACGTCCTACAACATGTGGCTGGGCCTGGGGCTGGCGCTGCTGTCGGCCTTCCTGATTGGTGGAAGCGTCATCCTGAAGAAGAAAGCTCTCCTCCGATTGGCCAGTAATGGACTCACCAGAGCAGGTGAGTTAACGCGCTCCACATCAGGATTCTAACCATCAGCACGCAGACCTGGAGGAGTTGAACATGAACAAATCCAGTAAAGTTTTACGAGACACAACGTCTGAGCGTAAAGAAATAAAATCCTGGTGGTTCTGACAGGAACCGGATCCGGTCCATGAGGGCAGAAACAAATGAATCGTTCGCTCCACGAAGTTGTTGCTTCTAAAAATAATTTAACAGACTGACTTGGTCCGCCCGCTGTCTTGTGTTCTGTGTTTTCAGACTCTTCGGACGGTTCTGAATGCAGTTTAAAATTTGGGGTGCGAATCTCTGTGTCTGGAGAATCGATTCGATTCCAATTTTTGATGCACCAATTCGATTAAAAATCAATTTTTGATTCTAAAACGATTTTCAATTCAGAATTGATTAACGGTTTTCGATTCTGAAACAATTTTCAATTGAAATCATGAAAAGATTAAACAATAATGTAAACAAATAACACATTTATTTGACATACCTGCAAACTAGTCACCTTTCGGCGAAATTCGCCGTTTTCAAAGCAAAATATATCATTTACGTGATTCGTGTAGATCCGATGAGTTTTTGTTTTCGGGGGGGGGGGTCAGACCCGTGGCAGATTAGAATGCATTATTTCCCACTGACTGGATTTCAAGACAGAGTAATGCATCTGTCGACAATAAAACATCTTTGTTGGAGCGCGTCATTTTGGCCAATCACAACCTCAGGATAGACGGGGGGAGGAGACGACAGCGAAATCTGTAAAAAAATAATAATAATATAAACTCTGCAGCGCGAGTCCAGAGATCTGCGCGAGTCGAGCTGCGGAGGTTCAACAGAGCGCGAGGGAGGCGGAAGTAGAACAGAGCGGTGTTTTCAAAGGAAATGAAGTAAATTTTACAAATGAACGACGCAGAGAAAACTGTTCGACTCAACTCCTCCAACGTGTGGGAGCTCTTGAAGCTTCACAAAGATAAAAAAAAACGTTTGTCACCTTTTTCATCCCTTCTGAGTTTGCAGGTATGATTTAAAACAATAATGGATGCTTGTAGCAAACATTAATAATGTCAAATAATACAGTATAAATACAGCAGATGGGTATATGAATAGAATGCAGCAGCTTTAATCGGGTCCTGGAGGTCACTGGTGTCTATATCCAGCAGTCACTGTGCGAGAGGCAGGGGACACCCTGGACATGTCTCCAGTCCATCACAAATAATTCAAAATACAAACGTAAACAAAGATTTCAGCATAAACATTTAACTCAAAATAAAATAGACTTCAAAATCATATTGCATTCATCCATGTTTCAAATGTGTATGGATGGATTTTGTTTAAAAGATTTGTTTGGTAAATCTTTTCAACAAAAGCATCTATCCATCATCTTTACCCGCTTTATCCTTATCGGGTCCTGGAGGTCACTGGTTCGGGTCAGATTTCTTCTTCTTTCTGCCACCTTTCATTTTATGTATTCTTTCATAAACTGTGAGATATGGCTTTATTTTCTTTATCTTTTGGGGTTTAATGTACTGTATAAAAAATTTAAAAAAATTAAAAAATCGATTTTGGGGCTTTTAGAATCTATTCTGAATCGCCAGGACTAAGAATCTCGATAGAAATTTTTTTTTGATTATTTCCTGCACCCCTATTTAAAATGTTTTTAGTGATTTGATCTCGCTGGACGTCACAGCTGGCGTTCATCTGCAGGTTCATTTAATTTATTTATTTACAACAGAAACCTTGGGTCACGCTACAGGAAACGTTCACACCAAGTATAAATCGTTAATTAGAACAAATGTTAATTAGTAGAGGTCATCTGTCTTAGGAAGCATCATCCCATCTGCAGCACAACGGGGACAGTAGGAAGAAACGACTCCTTCTGAACAGACAAAACGTGCAGCAGCACCAGAACCACACCGGGGCTTATTATTCATTATACTGTAGTTAGTGCCACATTAACCTTATTATTATACATTTATTGTATTTTTTATATTAATTTTATTCCATTTTAATTGTGGCAAACATCTGTTTAAACAACAATTTTTAATGCTACGTCATCTGATTCCATATTTTAATTGTTTTGTTGATCAAAGTATAGAACAAGTCCTCGTAGCGTTCTTACCATATGAAGGTTTGAACGATGATAAACTGTGGGAGAGCAGACAGAATGTAACGACACCAAATGAAAACTAAAGCATTTCTTCTTTAGACGTCTGTTTACGCCGGGACGGCCACTTTAAGTGCTGCTGCTTTAGGAACCTTTAAACCTGATGTGTGGTTTGTGTTCTCATGAAGGCAGGGTGAAACCAGATCCTGTGCATCAGGACTGAACTTCCAAGAAGTCTGAAGAAATGTCTGTTAATGTTTCCTGCAGGCGACGGAGGATACGGATACCTGAAGGACTGGCTGTGGTGGGGAGGCCTGTTGACCAGTGAGTATCATGTTCCTCATGGAGGTTCTCACGGCTCCGAGTGTCAGGAACAGAACCGGAGTTCTGCTGCTCTTCACTCTGACTCTGAGGCAGGAGTCCGGTTCGTTTCTTGTTCTGTACAGACTTCATGAAGTCAACGAGAGCAGCAGATGGCGTGCAGATCATTTAACAAGAAGAGTCCCGAGTTTCTTTGTCATTTCACAACATGTGGTACAAGTGGTGGAACAAAATGGTGTACACATGGTCCAGCAGCACCGCATTGAGAAAAGCTGCCGGTTCTGCTGCTCTGGAGCACACGGGTGCCTTAACAAACCACCAGGGTGGAAAGAAATCGGCAATGACCTCAGAAGGTTTCTGTTCACCAATCAGGGAAGGGTCAAAGTAGGGCTGGGCCATATCATATCGTTCACGATGATGCCGGTAAAAAAAAAAAGTTTGCCCGGGCAAAAAAATGATATCATGATATGCTAATTTCATGACGTAATACGTCAGGGTGCCCCGCCCCCTTAACAACCGAGCGCGCTGAACAACCAAACTGAACTGTGCGCCTCCCCTCCACCTGTCTGTACTGGTGTAACGCTAATTAGTTGCGCACAATACTAGCTAGCTAAAATGCTAAAAACAAACAATGCACGTCACAGCTTAGTTTAGAGTTCAGTTTAGAGCTTCCGTCCAGCTCTAGAGTTCAGTTTAGAGCTTCCGTCCAGCTCTAGAGTTCAGTTTAGAGCTTCCGTCCAGCTCTAAACTGCAGGTACAGACAGCTCAAATGTCTCCCCCTCCCCCCACCCCGCTCTGAGCTGCCGGTGTAGGCTGCGTCTCCCCCGCTCTAAACTGTCTGTACAAACACGCACAGCTCAACTGTCTCTTGAGATCCACAGTCGGTCCACGGACCAAGAGGCAGGTGATCAGAGACAGATCAGTTAGAAAAATGAATCATTCCTGCATGAATAGATGAAGCTGAAACACCAACAAGCTTCAGGGTCAGCTGATCACCTTGTTACCAGTTCTGGAAGTTATACTTCATTTAAAGACAACATGTATTTTGTAGGTTTCATTTATGCTCAACAGATCTTAAGCTTAATTTTATTTAGTTATTTTGGCAAACTACACATGAACTTTAGTTTTTGTGGTGGATTTTGTTGATCTATATTTTGTGCAGACTTTTTCAATCTAAATAACATATCTTTTTTATTTTTTATTTTTATACTTGGAGACTGAATACTTTACTAAATAAAGTAATTTCAGTAAAATTACCCCATGTTGTTTTTTAATTTTCTATAATACTGCAAAGTAACGCTCCAAATATTATTCTAACATCATCAACACCTGCCCTGGAAACTCTAAACAGCTCTTCTCCACAATAACTCGTCTGCTTAATCCCATTAAACAAACTCTTGAGGACTCTGCTCAAAAATGCGACCTGTTTCTTTCATCTTTTAAAACCAAAGTTGACACTATCAGATCTCAGCTCCACAACCTCCCTGTTCTCAGTGTGCCACCTACCCGTCTGCATTCTGGGACCCTAAACAGCTTTGACGAAGTTGTTCAGAGTGAGGTGGAGGCCATCATCAAGAAAATGAAGCCTTCATCCTGCGCCCTGGATCCTTTCCCCTCGTCTCTCATAAAAACCAATCATTCTGCAATAGGCCCACTAATCACTCAAATAATAAATCAGTCTCTACAATCTGGTCATGTTCCACTGCCTCTAAAAACTGCCATCATTAGGCCTCTTCTGAAAAAAATCTAATTTGGATCCCGACATTTTTTCTAATTACCGCCCAATTTCACACCTCCCTTTTCTGTCTAAAGTGCTGGAAAAAGCAGTTGCTGCTCAGCTGCAGGACCACCTACAACAACACTCCCTGTATGAGAAGTTCCAGTCTGGATTCAGGGCAGCTCACAGTACAGAGACTGCATTGCTGAGGGTTACCAATGATGTCCTCTTGGCTGCTGACACTGGCTCTCCCTCCATCCTTGTCCTCCTTGACCTCACTGCAGCCTTCGACACTGTGGACCATAGTGTCCTCCTCCACCGTCTTCATGTGGAGGTCGGTCTCTGCGACACCGTCCTGGACTGGTTCAAATCTTTCCTCTCCAATAGGCTGGAATGTGTTAGTCTTGGCAACGCCACGTCCCAGACAGTCTGTGTCTCCTGTGGTGTCCCTCAGGGGTCGGTTCTGGGGCCCCTGCTGTTTTCCCTTTACATGCTGCCTTTAGGTCAAATTATTAATCAGTTCAACATTTCTTTTCACTGTTATGCCGACGATACACAGCTTTACATCAGGACTGGAGCATCCTCATCTTCCACCTTGTCATCTCCATCTTCACTCACTGCCCTCTCTGCCTGCCTGGAGGCAATTGGGGCATGGATGAATCAGAACTTTCTTCAATTAAACTGCTCCAAGACTGAGGCCATACTGAACTGATACTGATACTGAACCTAACTCCACCCACCCGCCCTCCATCCTCACCGACTGTCTCATTGAGCTTAATCACTGGTTTTCTAACAATTTCCTTCAACTAAACCGCAACAAAACAGAAGTCATTCTCGTCGGTACCAAAAACTCTATTTCAAAATCAGAACATCTTCTCGTCCCCCTTAACAACTCTCTGCTATCCCCCTCCCCTCAGGTCAAGAGCCTCGGTGTCATCCTCGACACCACTCTTTCCTTCACTTCACACATCAACAATATTACTCGGTCTGCCTATTTCCACCTCCGTAATATTAACCGTCTCCGTCCTTCTCTCACGCCCCGCTCCACAGCCATCCTGGTGCACAGTCTTGTGACTTCCCGTATCGATTACTGCAACTCCCTTCTCTACGGCCTCCCCAACAAATCTCTCCACAAGTTACAGATGGTCCAGAACTCAGCTGCCCGTGTCATCACTCAAACCTCCTACTATAACCACATCACTCCTGTCCTGCAGCAGCTCCACTGGCTCCCGGTTAAATCACGCATCATCTTCAAAATTCTACTCCTCACGTTCAAAGCTATCCACAACCTTGCCCCTCCTTATCTATCTGACCTCCTACAAATCTCCATCCCATCACGCTCTCTCAGGTCCTCCTCTTCACTACAACTCCATGTACCCTCTGCCCGCCTCTCCACCATGGGGAGCAGGGCCTTCACCTGCTCTGCCCCTCACCTCTGGAACGCTCTACCGCCCGACCTTCGAAACACCACCTCCCTTTCTCTGTTCAAGACTGCCCTGAAAACACATCTCTTTAGACTAGCTTATCATTAACTTTACTAAATGTATTTTTATCTTCCATTTTATATCCTTTATGTATTTTATATTTCAATTTGTCGCTGATAATGTTTGCTCTGTATTCACTGTGTTGGTTTGTTAAGTGTCCTTGGGTGTCATGAAAGGTGCTTTTAAATAAAATGATTATTATTATTATTATTGGCACCCCTCACCCGGTACAAACATCTCCTATAACAACACTTTCCTTTTCTGGACAAAACATCCCCCTCTCCACCTCTGTTACTAATCTTGGAATAAAAATGGACTCCAATCTTACATTTGAAAATCACATTAAGCTTCTGTTTAAAACTTGCTTCTTCCATCTTCGAAACATCTCCAGACTTCGCCCATCCCTAACTTTTTCCGATGCTGAGAAGCTCGTCCATGCTTTTGTCTCCTCCAGGCTCGACTACTGCAACTCCCTGTTTATTGGAATCCCTGGCAAAAACCTTCAGAAACTTCAATATATTCAAAACAGTGCAGCAAGGATCTTGTTGAGAGTTCGTAAATTTGAACATATTACGCCCATTCTCCATAACCTTCATTGGCTTCCTGTCGCCTACAGAATTCAGTACAAAACTGCTCTCATTACACACCAATGCTTACATGGAGCTTCACCAGATTATAATAATAATAATAATAATAATGTTTATTCCTGTCATCTGTGTATGTTCCCATACACAGACGAAATTCCTCTCTGCATTTAACCCAACCACCTACCAGGTGGTGCAGTGAGCAGCCCGAAAGCGCCCGGGGAGCTGGAGAAATAGGTGTGCACTCATAGACACCCCAAGCTGGGTAGTGGCCGGGGCGCGAACCCGCGACCTTCGGATCCGTAGTCAAAAGCCCTGCCACTAGACCATCTTATCTGAAGGATATTCTTATTCCATACTCATCCACCCGGTCGCTGCGGTCACAGAACAGTAATCTCCTTCACGTTCCGAGAACCAAATTAAGGACCATGGGAGACCGGGCTTTCAGTGTGGCTGCCCCCCGCCTGTGGAACTCTCTTCCTGACTGTCTGAGAGCCCCACAGTCTGTGGTTGACTTTAAGAGCGGCTTGAAGACCTTTCTTTTCAACCGAGCATACTCTACCTCCTCATGATTCTACTTTTGATCTTAGTTGATATTGTTATTGATTTTACTTGTTTTATTACTTGTTTTATTGACATTTAATTCTGTTGCACCTTGTAGCACTTTGAGATTTTCATTAATGAAAAGTGTGTTATAAATTGAATTCATTATTATTATCATTATCTATTGAAATATTGTAACGTTGGATCAAGTTGACCTTCCGTGGTTGAATTCAGTCACAGGTTGAACTGAACTCCTGAGGCGTCTTCAGTGAGTCTCTGTGTCTCTGCAGTGGGAGCGGGGGAGGTGTGTAACTTCGCCGCCTACATGTTCGCCCCGGCCACGCTGGTGACCCCACTGGGCGCTCTGAGTGTCCTCATCAGGTATGAAGGTGATGTCTACGAGCTGCTCAGACGTGTGCAGCAGACCACGGACACGTTGTGAGGAGTTTGTCTGATAAACGGTCTTCTGCTCTGTTTCAGCGCCGTCCTGTCCTCCTACCTGCTGGGGGAGGTGCTTAACCTTGTTGGGAAGCTCGGCTGTTTTCTCTGCGTGCTGGGGAGCGTTTTGTTGGTTATTCACGCTCCACAGGAACAGGAAGTGAAGTCTCTGCAGGAGATGGCCAAGAAGCTTCTGGAGCCTGGTGAGAAGCGATGCTGGGAAATGTTAGCTCTAACCTCGGGGCCCAGCATGTGACGGGCATCAGGCCGGGGGACGTCATGTGTTCCAGGTGTGGGCGGGACCAGCCTCTTCATTCAGAAATGATGAGTCCAGGCAGGCCCTGTGGACGCTGATCTTTGCATCATCTAGAGTAGGGGTGCAGGAAAAAATTGATTTTTTTTAAAGAATCTAGATTCTTAGTCCTGGCTATTCAGAATCGATTCTAAAAGCCCCAAAATCGATTTATTTATTTATTACATTAAAACCCAAAAGATAAAGAAAATAAAACCATAACATATGAAAGAATACATAAAATGAAAGGTGGCAGAAAGAAGAATAAATCTTATTTTATCCGCCCCTTTTTTCAGAAACAAAACAAGTTCAAACAATAATCTTATATAAGTACCGTACTTTTTGGCATACAAGTCACTGTTTTTTTTACTAATTTGCATGTCCTGCGGCTTATACGCCGAAGCGTCATATTTATGGATTTTTTCCCATATTTTTAGACCCATTTTTCGCTCGGATATGACCGTTTTTCATTTTGTTAAAAAAAAGGTGCAGTACCACTTTTGGCCGCTAGGGGGACACTTCCAGAGAGTACACCGACCGTTTCTAGCTCATGTGTCCAAAAAAAAGCCTCCTCTGCTGGGACTGACTCTGTCGCTGCCCGCCTCCTGCTCTGGAGCTAACCACTGTTAGCTGTGTTGTTAGCTGTGTTTTTTAGCAGGATAACTCATAAACCACACCGCGGATTTTCTTGAAACTTACAGAGCGTAATTATTTGGTGCATTTACAAACGGTTAGCTGCAGCAGATTTTCAGAGCAAAAAAAAAATTGCTCTTTTAGCTTTGTTGTTAGCGGTATAGCTACCGCAAACAGATACCTACTGTTTAGATAAACAACTCTTAAACCACTCGACGGATATTTTTTAGGCTTACAGAGTGTAATTATATGGGTTTCATTTACAAACTGTTGCCCTGTATAAGACATTTGAGATAAAATTCTAATTTCTATTCGTTTTATTAGAGACGGAATCGTCTCGTTAACTTCGGTTTTATTTCCGTTTATATTGTTATAAATCATAAACCACTCTGCAGATTTTTTTTAGCTTACAGAGTGTGATTAAATCAGTTTTCATTTACAAACTGTTGACTTGTATAAGACATTTGAGATAAAATTAAATTTTTTATAATTTATTTTTGTAGCGCAAACGTGACCGTTTGAAAGACGTCAAACTGAAACAATTTAAATCCAGCAGATTTGACCATTTCGTGAATTGATTAAGGAACGGTTAAGCTCAGGAACCCTTGTGCTATAATGTCAGCTAAGAAATATATTTTTTCTCAGCAAAGAAATAATTGTTTTTACCGTGTTAATCTTGTAAAGTCCTTCCATGCTGGCTCGCTTCTGTGGCCGCCATTTTCAGCAGGGCAAATGAGGCGCTGACGCGTCGCGTAGCGGTGACGCATAATAAATGCGACTTATAGGGCGAAGCGGCTTATTTATGGATTTTTACAAATTATTCCCAATAATTGGACAAAGTGGCTTATACACAGAAGCGACTTTTACGCCGAAAAGTATGGTAACAGAGCAATAAGCTAACCTAATACTGGTTACCGGTATTTAAGTAACAGAATTTAATGCATTCCTGTATTATTTGTTCCTATTTTTGGTATAAATATCAAACGATGCAAAAAAAAATTATACAATAAGGAACCTAAAATTATTGTTTTAAATAAATGTTCCATTTGTTTACATTGTTTATTCTTTTCAGTTTGTCAGTTACAAAACTGAAACTAAATTTATGACCATTTTACTAAAAAAATTGTTTCTGAATCAAAAATCGTTTCTGAATCGAAAAATCGATTTTGTATCTAATCGTGACACCAAAAATCGGAATCGAATCAATTCTCCAGACACTGAGAGATCCGCACCCCTAATCTATAGTGAGTGTAGGGAGCAGGTGGAAGAGAGCCTGGAGAGGTACTTGTGAAAAGGTGATTTATTTTTTGTTATTATAGATAAATGCATTAAAATGTTTCATCAACCTTTATTTTGTAACTTCGTTTAGTCAGAAAGATTAAATAAAAAGAAAAAACCTTATTGTTTGAGGTAGAGGTTGAGGGAATCGTCTTAATGAATTCTGTATTGACAGAACCAGGTTAGCCAGCATTAACCGTAGAGCCCGACATAAATGGAAATTTTGGCTATTGATACGATTTTGGGAGGTGAAGGCTAATGCCGATAACCGACAGAATAGCTGAAATATTTTAGCTTTGTCCACCCCCCAAGTATCTAAATAAACAGTGAGTGGAGCGGAGCTTAATTATTTGGCACAGCTGTTAGCAACCATGAAGCTAAGCTAATCAGATTAACACTAATAGAAGGTTTACAAGTCTTCCTGACGTGCGTTCACATTTTCTGTCCTCCACTATTCACCGTAAAGTTATCAAGTGTGTTACGAAAATATAAATTTTAACAAAGAAACACCTTCCTGTCCATTGTCTACACAGTCAGTAGGTTTAATTAGTATTGACTGCAGCAGAGTTTATATTTCTTTGTAGAGAAGTAAAGCTTTCAGACAAACAATGCATTTCATTGAGGACGACAAAGATGACGTCACTAACGATGGATCTCCTCACAAACTGGAAGCTTGGTCCGACAGGACTGTTGCTTTAACTACCGACAGCGGGGCTAATGTTGTGCAGGTGGTGCAACTGAACATTAACGTTCGCTTGCTAACTGGAGAAGCACGTAGCTAACGTTTTTATTTTATTTTACAGATCGGTTCAAATAAACTTGACGTGCTCTTTTCAGCAAAATACGTCGCACTGTATTTTGTTGTTCGCTACGTCGGCTGTGCTGAAAGTGAAACTTAAGTGAATGGCTATGACTTGAAAGTTGTCCTCAGGCGCCCTCTGCTGGAAACATTGTGCAATTACAGCTGGGTGCAGCATTTTAGGGATGGAAATGAGAAGTGTTTATATCAGCAAATAATGGGACAATTATCACCAATACCGATATGTCCCCAAATGTCTGTATCGTCTTAAAATATTGGCCTTACCGATATATCAGGTGGGCTGTAATTAACAGTAGTCATTTGTCAGAATAATAAACATTCTTTATGTTTAAGATGAAGAACTTAATTTCTTGATGACACACTTGATGACACACTTGATGGTTTGTGTAACTGTGTGTTTGTGTGTGCGTCAGGTTTCATGGTGTACGTCTTGGCGGTGTTGGTTCTGTGCGCCGTGCTCGTCTTGTATTTCTGTCCTCGGTACGGGCAGTCCAACATCCTGATCTACATCAGCATCTGCTCGCTGCTGGGAGCCTTCACCGTGTCGTCCGTGAAGGGCCTCGCCATCGCCATCAACACCGGTGAGACGCCGCCAACAGACACGCCCTTCTGCTCCAAACACAGTTTTATTGTAACCTCAGCAGAGTTGAACTGTAGGAAGTGTAACGCCATGCTTTTCTTACGACTCAGTGGTTTATGACCTGTCGGTGCTCGCTCATCCTCTCACCTGGATCCTGCTCATCACGCTCATCGTCTCCATAGTAACGCAGGTGAGATTACCTCTGAGAGGGGACATCTGCATCTTGGCCTGTTTATCAGAGCTGTAAGATGTGAAGCAGCTTGAATTATGTCTTATGTGAAAACGATGAAATGTAAAAAAAAAAAAAAAAAAATTCTGCTCCGAAACAAAATGGAGGCCTCCGGAAAATGATCAGTTTTATCATTTTTACTATTTGTACGTTTGTGTTTTAAGTAAAATTAACATTTTTGCTTTATTCTTTAACCAATTGTCATTTCTTTCAAATTTAAAAAATCTTTTGTCATTAGATTAGAGCATTTGTCAGGGCATATAAAGTACAGGTAGTCCTCGAGTTATGATGTTTCATGGTTACATCACGCATCTCTATTAATAAATAAATAAATAAATATATAAAAAAAATCTATATCTATATATATATAGATAGATAGATAGATAGATAATAGATAGATAGATAGATAGATAGATAGATAGATATTGAAATTTTTTATTTTGAAAAGCCGAGTTCCTTCTGGTTTTGACGGCAGAAATGTAAACACTCTGGACCGCGCAAACTACAGGCAGGGGCAGCCTCAGATGTTGTAGGAGCACCGAGCTAACATGCTAACAGGCGGAGGAAGGCTTCACCAGCTCCCAGTAGGAAATTAATTCTTTTTTTCCTTCATTATGGCTCCAAATGTATGTGTTTTTTGATAATGATGTAGGGTACTGTGTTAGGATAGGCTAAGTGCTTGGTAAAATACAGTATTGTACGTATAAGGTGAAGTTTGTACGTATGATCTGACTTGCGTGGGAATTCGGGTTACGCCGGAGCATAGGAACGGAACTCCGTCATAAGTCGAGGACTACCTGTATATTTAAAAAAAACTTGCAAAGCGAGCCGGTCAGCATGTCAGTAGTTGGGATGTTGCATGAAAGTATCTCTGCGCAGTTTCAGACCCACATTATGAAATACCAGCTCAGTGTGAATGATCCCTGGCTGTTATCTGCTGCAGGTAAAATACTGACCGCTCATAACTACTCCACAGGAACCTGTTCAGCTGGTTTTGTCAGAACTCAAGCAGTTTTGGGGGGGGTGTTGTTAAACATTGTATTTCTGCAGAAGTTGGAGAGCTCTACAAACTTTTTCAGTGTCGCACTTTGAACAGGAGGGTTAGTTCTCTGATGTGCAGATACAAATATTGTATTATTCATATTTTCAACTACAACGGGGTATCTGCGGGGTTGTAAAAGGTATTAAAAGGTAGTAAATAAAATTAACACAAATTACAGCCATTAAAAAGTATTAAAAAGTAATAAACATCATCTGACGAGGTATTAATTTAAAAAAAAACTACACAACTATATTTTTCCCGTTCTATCGGCGAAAAAAATCCTGTGAATTTATCTTTTCTAATTTTATGTCAGAGTAGGACTTTAGCTAAATCAATGACGTCATATTGTTGGTCAGTGCGGGTTCTCTCCTACAGCTGGCCGACAGAGCTTCCAGAACCGTCATGTTGAAATGTGTTTTCAGACCTCTGGTGAGAGGACGCCAGATTCAGAGACTGGCTTCAGCAACAGCCGAGAGTCAGGTCTGTAAAAAGAAACAGGAAGTAGGAACGGCTCGTTTCTTCGAAATTTAACCAAAAAAAAGCACCTAAACAATTATTTGTTAGCTCGAAATTATAACAAAGGTGTGTCTCAGTCTAACGTTTAATGGTAAAATTCGTCGGGGTGGTGCAGCTGTTTTGACGGTTCCAAGCAGAGAGCAGAATGAAGGTGGGGAGGGTATGGCAGGCCGATTGAGTCATTAATAGCTGGTGAAGATTCTCAGTCATCCAGAATATGGTGAATTATAAAAAGTGCAAGAAAAAAACAGTAAAGTATAAAGTATAGTATAATAAATAAAGTCCAGTTGTTTTTGTCTTGAACTTTTTTGAATTTGTCATTATAGCCACGTTTTCCTATTACATGATACAACAGCCAACCTCATGCCATACACCTGTTACTACTCTGCTGCCATCAAGTACTGCTGTTTTTATTATTATTATTATTATTTTCAGTCAGAATGAATGAAAACGGTCATATCTCAGTCTAAAAATTGTTTATAAATATGGGAAAAAATCTATAAATACTGTATGTCACTTCAGCCTATGAGTTACAAGACATGTAAATTATGCAAAAAACTGCAACTTACAGGCTGAAAAATAGAGTAGTTATTATTTTTCTCCCTCTCTTTTTGAATTGTGCATGTTTTCAGTGTTGAATTATTTTAACTAAACTGTTCTGTTTTCAAGTTTACAGTTTTTCATTTGTCGTTAGAGATATTATGTGTGGGAACAATTAAACTTTTTTCTCTTGGTTAGATTTAAATAACAAGTAGGTCAGCGCTTTTATTGAGGCAAGAAGCAACTTGATGTATCCAGTAATTATTATAAAACTACATTTACTACCAAAGTTGAGGAAGAAAATGACATGATAAATCTTATCACTTTACAATAAGTTGTTCTAAATTGAAGTACAAGAAGTTGCCGCTACGGTTGCAGCTCAATGTCGTGATGGTATTAAAAACTATTGTGATGGTATTAAAAACTAATGTGATGATATTAAAAACTATTGTGATGGTATCAAAAACTATTGTGATGGTATTAAAAACTATTGTGATGGTATTAAAAACTATTGTGATGGTATTAAAAACTATTGTGATGGTATCAAAAACTATTGTGATGGTTTTAAAAACTATTGTGATGGTTTTAAAAACTATTGTGATGGTATTAAAAACTATTGTGATGGTATTAAAAACTATTGTGATGGTATTAAAAACTATTGCGATGGTGTTAAAAACTATTGCGATGGTGTTAAAAACTATTGCGATGGTATTAAAAACTATTGCGATGGTATTAAAAACTATTGCGATGGTATTAAAAACTATTGCGATGGTATTAAAAACTATTGTGATGGCATAAAAAAAATATTGTGATGGTAATTAAAATATATTGTGATGGTATTAAAAAATATGGTGATGGTATTAAAAAATATGGTGATGGTATTAAAAAATATGGTGATGGTATTAAAAAATATGGTGATGGTATTAAAAGGTATTACTTTAACTGAAGAATTTCTGTATATACCTGCTTCAATAATTGGAAGTATTGAATAGAGTTGTGACAGACTGGTTGTTTTTATGTATTTACTTGTATACAAATACACAACCCTAAACTCCAAAGAGAGCTAAGGCATGTGGGAGGAGCTCCGGACCTCACCTGTGTGTCCGTCTGCAGGTAAACTACCTGAACAAGTCTCTGGACACCTTCAACACCCTGCTGGTGTACCCCATCTACTACGTCCTCTTCACCTCCGTGGTCCTGTCCACCTCCATCATCCTCTTCCAGGAGTGGAGCAGCATGGCCGCCGTGGACGTGGTCACCACGCTGGGCTCCTTCCTGGTCATCGTGGTGGGCGTGGCCATGCTGCACCTGTTCAGGGAGCTGCAGGTGTGCCTTCCCTCCCCTTTTACCCCCATGTGCAGATAACCTGAAGCTTTTTTTGTGTTTAATAAAATAAACTTGATGCAACCTCACGGAGGATGTTTGTTTTTTGATGCAGATTACAATGAGGCAGCTGACCAATCAGCTTTCTCAGCCAGTGGAGAGGGAGGGGCTTACAGAGGATGTCTCAGCCAGCGGGGGAGGAAGAGGAGGGAGGAATAAAAAGGAGGATAAGTATGGACTGATGGACAACGTGGTGATAGAAAGTCTGCCTCCTATGAGGGAGGAGGGCCCCAGAGTCTTCATCATCAGCTGAACGAGGAAGAGGAGGCGTGTCTGACTGTTACTGTCATCTTAAGCACTTTTAACCCTTCACACTCCAGTTTAACGTGTCAGTTCACCGGTCGGGCTCCACACGGATCTGTTCAAACCAACAATCATCAAAGTGTCTCTGCGATCCGCTCTAAAGATTTAAATTTATTCACACAGCTCCGTCAGAATGACCCCAAACAGCTGGTCATGACCCCAAACAGCTGGTCATGACCCCAAACAGCTGGTCATGACCCCAAACAGCTGGTCATGACCCCAAACAGCTGGTCACCAGTCCATCACTGGGCCAGCGTGGAAAACCACAACTATTAATACTTTGAATCAAAAAGGGTCAAACGGAGATTTATTTATTTTAATCTGCTGGATCAGCTGATCCATCTTTTAACAAATTAAATTAGCTGATGGTTCCTGAAGAGAACATGAACCCTGTTGGGTGATTTTTACAGAAACCTCATCTTCAGAAAACTGAACAGCATAGTTAACTTGGACAGTGGTGCTTGAAAGTTGCTGAAGTCTTTATTTTATTTGTATTTATTATTTCGGCTGCTCTTTCTTCAGGGGTCGACACAGCGAACTAACTCTCATGAAGACTTGGTGATTGTTTTAACGACCGATGTCCTTCCTCACCAATCGCAGACACCGAGCTACCACAGCCCTCTGTGGATAGCAAACCATCAGGGTGCTAACGATCCATCGTCAGGCTGATGGTCCTCCTTGATCATGTGAGCAGCTGGTTTCGGCTGTCATCAGCCAACTGGTTGATCCATTGTGAGAGGGTGCTATTTATAAGACTGAGCTGAATACAGCACCTCAGACTGAAGAAGTCTTTAGGATGACAGACGAAACATTTCTACAGTGGTTTTTTGTTTTTGAATGTCCAGAGGACCAGATTAACTTTTTTTTTTAGAAAATTATAAAGAGTTCACAAACTTTCAAGCACCACTGTTTCTGGAGACGAGTGACTGAGGATGGAGAGAAAAATCACAACAAATCAAAGTTCGAACTTCTGACTGTTGAACAATCAGAAAACTGGTCCAGTCGAACTGCTTATTTTAATTAGCTCAGTTTAAACCACGTTACCCACAATGCCTCTGTTTATGAAAGAGGAAGGCTCAACAGGGAGAGGCTTCTGTTGCGTTTCATTTAGGACTTTTAAACGTTCGATTACAGATCATTTCCACTTGGTTCAGAACAGGTTTGATGTTCTGGAGCAGGGGTCACCAACGTTTTTGAAAATGGGAGCTACTTTGTGGGTACGGAGTCATACAAAGGGCACCAGTTTGATAAACTCTTCAGAAATAACAAAGCGTAAATTGAAAAAAATGTATAATAAACATATTGTTAAGAACATATTTTTAAGATAGACATTTTAAAGTATATATAAATACAAAAATAGAATAACAACTGAATAAAATGACATTTTAAATGCAGCTTAATAGTGAGTAGTGCTATTTTTAGAACAGGTCCGAGGGCACCTCAAATGGTCCTTGGGGGCGCCCGGGTGCCCGGGGGCACCATGTTGGTGACCCCTGGAGGTTCAGAACAAACTGGGTTTGGGTTTGAATGCTGCTCATATTTAATATTTACACCCCTGAACAGCGATGGAGGTGATTTTAAACCAGGTTAACACATATTTAACAGATAAAATGTCTATTTTACATTTAAAAACAAAATGCAGACAGAATTATTTTTGAGTTAAAAGTGGTTTTATTTTTTGTTGGCGGACATTCAGTTTGATCAAAAGTGTAAGAAGAAGAAAAAAGATGTTTCCATCTTTAATCCTTTCAACCAACTGTTGACCTCAACCTTGATTTAAATTCAGGTCCTTGACATTTTTATCGCTTGCATTAATTTATTTATTGACTTTTTTTAATGCATTTACTCTGATTTAAAGTAGTCTTGTTGCTGTGAGGCCCTGAAAGTCCATCAGATTAGATTTTGGTCCTGATGAAGGGAAACAGAATGTGTTTGCAGAACTTTGAAATGGGTTCCTCTGAGCTGAAGGCTGGAGGTCATGAAGCGGACAACACGCCGCTCTGGAGGTCATGAAGCAGACAACACGCCGCTCTGGAGGTCATGAAGCGGACAACACGCCGCTCTGGAGGTCATGAAGCGGACAACACGCCGCTCTGGAGGTCATGAAGCGGACAACACGCCGCTCTGGAGGTCATGAAGCGGACAACACGCCGCTCTGGAGGTCATGAAGCGGACAACACGCCGCTCTGGAGGTCATGAAGCGGACAACACGCTGCTCTGGAGGTCATGAAGCGGACAACACG
>JBBPBX010068103.1:0-14164 GCA_038048925.1 Garcialebias charrua | reverse complement strand
TATAATATATTAATATATATATATATATATATAATATAATATATATATTTATATATTATATATATATATATATATATTTATATATAGCCGGCAGCGTTATCAATATTTGCACTACACTGCCAACTGAAAAGTAACAAAAATGATCCTAAAAGGATGAAATTACAAAAATCAAAGGATTTATTTAATACTTTACGTACATATATTCTATTCGGCCACGAAATTAACAAAAAATAGAATGATCTTTTAATCCCTAAAACCACGTTTAAATCTCAAATACACGGGTGTGTCGCCACCGCATTTATACATAGTAACCCAAATACATGAAACTAACGACTCGCCGTCGAATGGTCGACACAAAACGCACAATAAAATCCTCCGGCCACGTTAATTTGGCTTGAAACAGCGGGGTTCTCTACGGATTATCCATTAGTAACCCAGCACTACCGGCAGACACAGCGTTAGCGTCTATAGGTAGTCAACAGATTTAATGAAAAGTAACTAAAATACATAAAAATAACGACTCACCGTCGCGTGGTCGACACAAAACCCTCAATAAAATCATCCGGCCACGTTAATTTGGCTTGAAACAGCGGGGTTCTCTACGGATTTATGAAGACACCGAGCGCAGCCAGCTAGCCACAGAAGCCCCTGAGTTCAACTCTGACCCGGAAGATGTAAAGATGGAATAGTCCATTTTTAGTAGGGGGATAAAGAAATCGACCGTTTTTTTTATTGCGTATTTAATGAACGTTTTCATCGTAACTATAATTATTTTTATGTTAAATGTATATTAACAAGCAGGATCAATGTTAGTTATGTAGGTGACTGCACGGGGCGAGGCGGGGCCGGGGCCACTGCTGAAATGGGACCCCCAGGCATTTACCTACATGGTAGAGCCGAGTCTGTTCTCAGCTCTGCCCCCCTCACCCTCACACCCTTCCTCCTTTCTGCTGTTTACGGTGGGGAAAAATATAAAACAAGCAGCATAAGAGCTTGTAAATAAGTTTATTGGTTTTTACTGATAGATAATTAGTTATTAGCGGTACTGCATTTTAAATAAAAATAGCACAAATCCGCTTATGAATTATAAAAGTTAGTCAATTCACAAAAACGCTGACAAAAAGTTTAGGTCCACTGTAAGCGGAGTAGCGCTTTAGCGCTCCCTAGCGGTCTGGCGCCCACCACTGGTTCTATTATTATCATTCACATCACATGTGGTGCATGAGGTGGAATAAAATTGTGTACTCAAGGTCTTAGTTACACCCAAAACTAGCAAAAATATTTATGTAAAGAAACAGTAAATAAGGATCTAAGAGACGTGTATACGCTAAACGAATGCCAAACGGTACACTAAAAGATCTAATATATACGCTAAACACCAAATAAGTAAAACAATACAGCATAATAAACAGCAGCCCGAACATGAGTGTGTAGTGAGCAGATGGGTATGAACATAGGTATGATTGGGGTTGAACATACACTGTATTGAAATTAGTGAGTACGCCAGATTCAACATTAAAGGAAAACCAAACAAATGCTTTTTGGTGCCTCAAAACCACCAAAATCATTGGTCAAGTACAACAAATGCTGAAGTGAAACGGGATCACAATGAACTCAAACTGCCGTTCAAACATGTTTTGTAGACTTTCTGGAGGGGTGAGGAGGTGGCCTGTGACGATGCAAGCATATGCAGCAATCATCTTGGAATTATTGAGGCATTTTTTCATTCAGCTTTCCTGAAAATATTTGCAGAGGACTCGCTTGTCTTCTGAATCTAGTCTTCCAGATCTTTTATTGTGCATAGGTCACTTCCTTCCCTTTTCTGTTTGCCAGTAAGTTACCGTATTTTCCGACCTATAAGTCACAGTTTTAAAAAAAAAAACTAATTTTCATGTCCTGCGACTTATAGGGCGAAGCGACATATTTAGGGATTTTTTTCCCATATTTTTAGACCAATTTTTGGCTGAGATATGACCATTTCCATTCATTCTGACAAAAAAAAATGGAACAGTACAATTTTCGGCCGCTAGGGGCACAGTACCACTTTCGGCCGCTAGGGTCCACCGACCGTTCCCAGCTCATGTGTCCGACAGCAGACTCATCTGGTCGGACTCACTCTGTCGCAGCCCGGCCTCCTGCTCTCTGGAGCTCTGACACTTCCAGAGAGTCCACCGACCGTTCCCAGCTCATGTGTCCGACAGAAGCCTCCTCTGCTCGGACTCACTCTGTCGCAGCACGGCCTCCTGCTCTCTGGAGGTCTGAACTACTGTTACCTCAGTGTTTGTTAGCAAAATGGCTCATGAACCACAAGACAGATTTTGATGAAACTTACAGAAAGTAATCACTGGATGGACATTTACAACTGATTAGCTTTAGGAGATGTTTGAGCAAAAATTCAATTTATTTATTATTTATTCTCGCAGCGCGCCTGACCGTTTGGAAGACCGTCAAAGCGAAACAATTTAAATCCAGCTGATTTGAAGATTACGTGCATTTATTAAGGAAAAGTTCAGCTCAGACACATAATTGCTATAATTTTCAGCAAACAAATAATTGTTTTTAAGTGTTAATCTTGTTAAAGTCCTACCGTGCACGCTCCTGTGGCCATTTGCGGTGACGCGTGACATATGCGACGCGTCAGCGGTGACGCATAATAGATGCGACGTATAGGAGGTGCGACATGTTTATGGATTTTTCCACTTTATTGGACATAAATATAGGGCGGAGCGACTTAAAAGGCGAAAAGTATGGTAGCTCTTTTAACTGAACCTTCCCTTTTCTGTTTGCCAGTAAGGCCCTGTTTACACGGACACTGTGTGGGGGAAACGCAACTTTTGGGTATGTTAATTAGGTGAAAAGTTTTGCGTTGACATGGGCGAATTCTGTGGATACGACTCTCTCCCCCCCACCCCCCGTACTCATGAATTTACTGTAGTTACCATGCTGGGCCTGTAGATGGCGCTGTGATCTTTGGAACCTTCACTACTGCGCATGCGCCACTGCTGCCTGCCTGAGGTAAACAAAGCACACGAGGCAGCCTGTTTTCCTCTCTGGCTAAAAGTTCAGCTACTACAAGTTGTTGTCAACAAGTTAACAACAAGTTAAAGCTGGAATTTGGATAAGAGTCAACAGATCTGACACCAAGTGGGGCCGCTGCACACCAGCTGACTGGACGTCTGGACCGGAACCGAGTCAACATGTCTGACTTTAGTCCGTGAGAATCAGCTGATTTACAGCAGCGCTACAAGGTAAACCATGTTCTTAATAATGTTTCCTTGTGTTTAGTTCGATCACAGAACAACCAACTGAGGTTTTATTTTTATTTTTTTCCTGCGAGGTCGAAGCTGTTCCACGAAGCGGACCGGCGGTTCGGATGTGGGTCCAGTGGGATGAAAACAACAGAGTCCAGTTCATTAAAGTTCGATTAACGTGTTTTAAAAAGTGTTCAATTTAATTCTCAGTGTTTGTGACATGAGTTTGTGGTGTTGAATAAATAAATAAATTAAAAATCAACCTGGTGTCTTCATTTTCAACATGCAGCATGTTAGGCATGACGTAACGAGTCCAGATAGCTTCATTTAGCTCAGATAAATGTAAATATCTCCCACGCTAACATAAATACTGTTTATTATTGTTAAACTGTTAATATATAGCACATTTAGTATGTTATAGTGCAGCGTGACACGTGAAATGTCCGACTGCCTCGTTAACAGCGACAACTGGATCCAGGCAGCTGCTCTCTTCCAACACAGATGCAGGTAAGGTGTAGAATAATTAAATATGAGAATCAAAATATATTCCATCAGCTATAGTTCAGAAAGTGGTGCGTGTGTCCACTGTCCAGTCCACCGCCATTGTTAAAATGCCGGCTGTCTGCGCGTGCGTGCTGCGTGCATGTGTTCAAACAAAAGCTCCACGGGAGATGTTTACATTATCAACGGGGGGTCAGCGAAAAACTTCCACCTTGAGAGCAGGGTCAGAAAAGTATCGGTGTCATCGAGGGGGGCCAGCAGCGTCGTGTAGGCGATAAGCAAAGTCGCAAAGAGAAAGTAGCGGTTACACTCAAAATACGCGCCGTGTAAACTGGCCCTAAGTTAGCTCTTTTAACTGAACATTGCCTCTTTTTGTAGTGTTTCATCTATTCAATGTGTGCTGAACAGATGCTCAGCCTGAGTGACCTCCCTTCTAATTTAAGCTGCAAAAGCAAATCTTCCATAAAAGATTTCCCAGTGTGAAAAAAAAAATATGTGTGAGCAGCAACTGTGGAAAGTCTGGACCAAATTGTCCTCACTTTCTCATGCATATCACTGACATTGATATGTAAAATGTGTTAAAAGTTTTTTGTTTTTTTCTGAGGTAATGAAAGCAGCATGAATTCAAGCCTTTAATCAGAGGATTTGCTTTCACTTTTAGTTTGTATTTTGTTTGGTTTAGGCACCAAAAAGCTTGGTTACACTCGAGAACGTATACATACAAGAGGCAAGACTAAATGAGATATGATAATGAGATCAATCTTTGAAAATCCTATTGATTTCAAAGTTAACAACACAATCTGACATCAGATTGGCCAATTTTAATAAGCTGTGCTCATTTGAAACATTTATACGAGATCAACATGCTAACCGGATAAAATAAATAAGGAAACGCTGTGCTTGGAAATCGGATTAGATGGAAACATTGTGTTTTGATTAGCAATGGAATGGGCACACGCACTAATAACTTAAAGGGTAAACAAATAAAAATGTAAACTGTGACATTGTAAGGAAATGACTCAAGCTGGCCCCGATATGTTTGATGAGTGAGTGTGGGCTTTTGGAGGGAAAAGTATTTAAACTCCACTTTGCTCTGTGTTTACACCTCATACCTGACACTGTCTACTTGGACAAACCAAGAAGAGTGTGTGTTTACACTCGGGTTGCCCCAGAGTGGCTACAAAGAGCAGCGCGCTGAATCGTTTTCTCTTCTGCCTGACACATGCACACACACTGCCTCGTGTGTGTTAGTATCTAAGAGTAATTATGCCTATACATGAACTTTTTCACACACTCTTAGACACACATACAACACAAGGGAAACTGTGGGCCCCCAAGCCATAGACAGAGAGACCATTGAGTGCCCGTGTTTGTTTAAATGGTCATACGTCTTCTCGTCAGGCTCGAAGAAAGATGGCGTTTGGCGAACATGGTGAAAGGCACGAAGGGCTCGGGGAGGCAGGTTTATGGGAGTGAGTGACTGAGTGACTGAGTGACTTGGCACTTTGAAGTTCAACAAACAGTGCCTGGTTGATTAGAGTTGAAGTTGGACTAACATAAAGAGTGTTTCGGGAGGCAGGTTTATGGGAGTGAGTGACTGAGTGACTGAGTGACTTGGCACTTTGAAGTTCAACAAACAGTGCCTGGTTGATTAGAGTTGAAGTTGGACTAACATAAAGAGTGTTTCTGGTGCTGCTCAGGCAGAAATGTCGAACAAAATATCTCAAAAACTTCCTCTTTGAAAGCATTACATTGTAGAAAGAAAAAAAATACAATAGATCCCGTTAAATGCTGATAGGAACACCCAACCATACTATGCAAACTGTGAAGTACCATCTGAATGGAGTTATCGCATTCAAATTTAACGAGTGGAAAAATGTGTGTCTTTCTGACAGTCAAACAAATTTAAAAAAAAGTGTTTTAAAGCTGTTTTGATTCAGGAGAGTCTGGTACATGCTGTAGAAATTGGCGATGTTTATTGTGATTCTGAAAAGGGTTGTGAAAAGTTTAATTTTCCCATTAAGTGATTGGGAAATCACGATTTATATAGAGCATAAACCTAATGCCAAAGTGATATTTTGTTCAGTTTCCATTCCTCAACAGTGAGAGGGCTTAACTTTCCAGTAAAAAGAATAATGAGCAGATAAACGTGGGAGAAGCAGGTAAATAAAACAGTAAAATAAAAAAGTTTACAAGCAGAGAATGACCCTTATTTGTACAACCTTGGCATCATAAGACGACTTAACGACAGACTTGTAGCAACACTGCAGTCGTCAACACAAATATATTTTGTTATAAAAGTATTTTGTTTATGGCATGTTGGAATTTGGTAACACAAGTTGGATTTAGTTCAATTTATCCATCCATCCATCCATCCATCCACTACTGCTTATCCATAATCGGGTTGCAAAGGAAACCAGTCCAGGAGGGAAATCCAGACATCCCTCACCTTAGTGACATGTTTCAGCTCATTCTGGGGGACCCCAAAGCATTCCTAGGCCAGAGATGATGCACAATCCTTCCAGCAACTTCTGGGTTTTCCCCAGGGCCTCCTACCAGTGAGATGAGCTAGAAACACTCTAAAGGCATGCATCCAGGAGGCATCCTGATCAGATGCCCGAACCACCTCAACTGACTTCTGTTGATTCGGAGGAGCAGTGGCTCTACTTCGAGCTCCACATCTACGATGGAGCTCCTCACCCTATCTCTAACGCTGAGCCTGGCCACCCTGCGAAGAAAGCATTTTGGCCGCTTGCATCCAGGATCTTGTTTTTTCAGTCATGACCCAACCCTCATGACCATAGGTGAGGGTAGGAACGTAGACAGACCAGTAAATCAAGAGCTTTGCCTTTTGACTTAGCTTTCTTTTCATTATGACAGACTGAAGCAACATTCTCATTACTGAGGATGAGGCCCCAATTAGTTGATCCATTTCCCGCTCCATTCTACCATCCCTTGTGAACAAGACGCCCAGATACTTGAACTCCTCCACTTGACAAACACTCTCCCCCACCCAGAAGGGGCATTCCAATTCCATTCAGGTCAGTTTATAGATACAGACAATTTAGCTAGACTTAAGGTTATATTTAAAGGTTCAGTATGTAATTTCTGGAACACGCTGGAACTTAGGAAAAATTTGAACTGAGACACGTTTCTGGTCCCTCCCCCTCAGAGCCATATATGGCTCTGTTACCCTTGCTCTGCTGAAATTCAAATTCAAGCTCTGTTTTTATTGGCTGATTCAAATTCAAGCTCTGTTTTTATTGGCTGGTTACAAACTCTGTTTTTATTGGCTGGTTAACGGCGTGTCACTGTGGCTTTTTAGAAATGCTTTTAGAGAAGCAAGGGGACAATAGTTTTTTTCAGAGATTACTTGTCTAAAATCAGTATGTCAGGAGGTAGTGACAGAGTGAAGAAATATGTTAAAAATATATTGTTAGAAAAGTTACATACAGCTCCTTTAATGTTTACACTTTTTGTCTTATGGGTCTAATGGATAATCAACCACATCAGTACAAACCTGAACTGGCAGCTGAATCTTGGGAATTACATAAGGATTATTTGTCTGTTGATTCTGATGGTCAAATAGATTGCCATGATGGACACAATGACTGAGTTGGCAACACTAAATAGTAATAACAAATTTTACCCAGGTCCTTGTCATTTAAATGTAGTTGGCAATTTTGCAGTGCATTAATATGAATTCCTCTTATATGAATAAAAAAGGCAATGCACCATTAGCAGATTGTCACTTGTTCCATATCGTTCACATGATGTATATGTGAGGAGGTGCTGACCCTTGTATGTAAAATTAGCACTTTGAGATTTTCATTAATGAAAAGTGCGTTATAAATTGAATTCATTATTATTATTATTAAAATTAGCTACCTTTTTCACGTAGTTTTCTATAAATTACTGATTTTCTTGCCTTTCATTTAAATAAGAAACATTCCACTGAACTTACGGGCAGTTTGAGTCTGGGAAGGTGAAACATAAAAAGTCTGTTGTAGTTTGGAGTTGGTTTTCATGACTGTAATGCACTGAACCATTTCTAGCTCGCTATTTACTTCTTTGTACATGACACTTTGTTTGGCACTAACAACATCACATTTCAGAATATTTGCGAAAAACTGCTGAAGCGATCAAACAAACAAAAGGTAATAAACTGTTCCTTTGGATTTTTGACTATAACAAAACTGGCTTCTTATACGGCAGAAAATAAATCATGGAAATGTATATTTCAGAACCTAAACCCAGATGGTTGTACAATCAAAAGTTACTTGAAGAAAGTACACGTTTTAGACATTAACTAAAAATGACTTTTTATTGTATCTTCTTGTCTATTTTTGTTCACTGCTACACTCTATCTTCATTGCCTTAGCACTTTCTACTGTGGAAATCAGACTTCACAGTGTAATAGGATTTTCCACAACACAAGGCTGGCATGAATAGGCAAATCACACATTTGTCACCACAGAATGCCCATAAAGTAAATCCCTTTTCCCTCTGAAAAACAACCCCAAACGTGCTAAAAGTGTATATCTTGGAATTTCCGTAATTGTCAGTAATTCCTGTAGTTTTATGCAGCTCAACTCGCTGTGACAGACATATTTTCTGACAAAATCTCGCTGTGAGCTGCCCTCCCGTCTGTGTGGCCCCACCAGCTAACCTTCTCCCAGCATCTGCAGAGATGCGGACCTTATTAAAACAATCTTCCCAATTAACATTCCTGGCCCTTGGAGCCCCGTCAGCCCTCCCCCCATGGACCTCCAGTACTGCTCCTTCAGAACCGACCTCCCCTCAGTTTTATTATGACAAAGAAGCTGTGTAGGATCCAGATCAGCCGTAGCAGTCTTGACGACGAGTGGTAAATACGAGGCGAGTTGTTTTCCTTCCTGCGGAACTGAGATCCATGTGGCCGTCTGTGTGATTTTTCAGCTCATCTGTGTACTGTTTGTATCAGATGGAAAGAGAACGAGGGACAGAAGGGATAGATGCACAATGGATAAACTAATTAGTACCAATCAGGACCAGACAGTCATTATAAATGTCCCTAATAAAATGTGACAGGCAGTGATGTGGACTCATTTGTGCAGGGTGAATAACTCAAACCTGGACAGGAGGGTGTCATGTAACAGGAGCCCGTCCACTAGCTTATTCAGCTAGCCATCAGAGAAATTAAATCCATAAACACAGCGCGCCTTCCAGCAGAGTACAATTTGACCTGCCGCTTGAACTTATCAGACCTTTTTAGAATACAAACATCTGCTGCAAATCTTTTCACTTTACTATTATTCTGAGATTTCACAAGCAGATAACAGGACATTCCACAGTCTCTTGCTCATCTTCTCAAAACAAAGCTCCATTATCCACAAACAGTGGACACTGATACTGTGAGATTATGTCAGCGCTGTGCAAACTGGACCGGGAAAGGGGAATGAGATCCTGGTGTGGATGAGATGAGATGAGATGTTTAAAGGGGACCACATGTTCAAAATTCACTTTTTAATGTTTTTTTTTACTCAACTTTGGGTATGTACTTCATTAAAAAACAGTCCTAGGGCCAAAAAAATGCACCCAGTGGTTTATTTACTCTAAGTATATTTATTTTTCTTTGACAGAAACGTTTCGTTTTCAAATCCTCGCGCTTGTGACGTCACAAGCGCCAGGACAACCCACCCTGACCCTGAGTCCTGCCCCTCACCTAGCAACCCCTGGTGCAGCTCAACCCACTTCAGTATAATAGACGTGACGGTTGTTTTTCCTGATTTCATCTCATCTTTTGTTTAAATGTTCTTAATTTCATGTGTACAGCACTTTGTTGCAGCTGTGGTTGTTTTAAATGGCTTTATAAATAAAGTATAATTGTTATTTTTACGTTTTAGTTCAATTTTTAGCGTATTAGCGATCGCTCCCAACGAGCAGCCGGCAGACGGAAAACGAGCAGACCGCCGGCGAAGAGACCATCTGCGGGCGGGAGCTGCTGGGAGCTGATAGCTTTTGAGGAGCGTGGGGTCCGGTCAGAGGTTGCCTCATACGGATAAATTAACTGGAAACACTCGGTGAACTTTGTGTATGTCTGGACTGGAGCAGAGATCGCTCCCAAAAGCGCCGCATGCAACGAGCGGACCTAAAAGGGCGGAGGAGGAACAAGCTATTTTTAGCCTCGGATTCGGGCTAAAGGGAGCAGATAATGGCGGCGCGCGCAGACGGCTTTCGGTAAGTTATCTTAAGCTAGCACTAACAGTAAGTCAAATGAGCAGTGCTGGGCAGCGCTAATCCAAAAATTAGTTCCGCTATTTCTAAAGCACTTATTGATTTATTTAGGTCCACAATTTCAAAAGCACTTATGTATTACCAATGCTAGCGGACGCTAATGCTAACACGCTAACCGCCATTTTGAAGAGGGCAACTGGCGAAATAATTTTTTTAATCCAGCAGATTTGACCATTTGAACCGGTTAAGCTCAGAAAAACCTTGTGCTATAAAGTCAGATAAGAAATATATTTTTTCTCAGCAAAGAAATAATTGTTTTTACCGTGTTTTCATGGAAAGTCCTTATCTTCTGTGGCCGTCGCGGCCGCCATTTTGAAGAGGGCAGTGGAGAAATACTTTTAAAAATCCAGACGCGTCGCGTAGGCCGCTGAGAAACATCCATAAGTTCACCCTCCATGTTAAAAACTCTTCGTCTGACTCTTCGAAAACAAGCAATAAGGCTGCAGAGTAACACACTGGCTGCTAACTGAGAGCGCTCGCTCTAGTAAAGAGACTGAGGGGACGCTTTTTTGTCACGGACCACATCCGGCGCTGACAGGATATGGTCTGTTAGCAGTCGTCCGGGCTTGTAAATAAGTTTTTTCGGTTTTACTGATAGATAATTAGTTATTAGCGGTACTGCATTTTAAATAAAAATAGCGCAAATCCGCGTATGAATTATAAAAGTTAGTTAATCCGCTGTAAAGCTAACAGATTATTTAGCTATGCTATAAGCGGATTAGCGGATTAGCGCTCTCTAGCGGTCGGAGGCCCACCACTGCAAATGAGTAATAAAAAAACGAGCTAATTTTAAAACAACAACAGTTTAGAGATACTGGCTGTTACAGAGGGCAGAGTTAATGTAAACAGATCTTTGAAGGGCGTGGCCATGAGAGCTCATTATCATAAACCAGTCGTTCAAAACAAAAGTAAAAAATGGCAGAATTAAAAAGGGTATAATTGGTTATCTAAGAATTATTTTGTGTATTAAATTGAATGAACATTGGCCCTCATGCACGAACCGTTCGTACGCACAGATTTGTTCTTATACTGTGCGTACGAGTGATTTAGGATCATTTGTGGCATTCAACAATGTTTTCGTATCCTAGGATTTTTTTCAGATACGAACAAAATTTACGTGTGGTCCCGACCTGTCGTATAATTTACGAGGAGTCGGTCTGCTGTTATCCAGACGGCCTTTTCTCCACTAATAACTTTATATTTCGTTATTTAGAAAATATTTTGAGTTTAAAAACAATTAAATGCAACCACACATATTGGTTTAATTAAAGCGGCTTCAACACCCCCCCCCCACGTCCACCACCTTGCGCCACCCGCGCGTGGCCCCCCGCGCCACTCATGTCGACCACCGTGTGCCACGCAACGCGCCCCCCCGCCACGCACCCCCCACTCATGTCGACCACCGTGTGCCACGCAACGCGCCCCGCGCAACCACGCCACGCGCCCCCCCGCGCCACTCATGTCGACCACCGTGTGCCACGCAACGCGCCCCGCGCCACCACGCCACGCGCCACTGTCGGCACGGCCCCCCCACCCCGCGCCACTGTCGTGCCACCCCGTGCCACTGTCGGCACACACACACACACACACACACACACACACACACACACACACACACAGCGCCGCTGCAGAGACAGGGGAGAAAAAAGCGAAACCAGCTTATTCAGTTGTTTCATGTCATTTTTAATATAAACTGCCTGTTGACTGTGGGCGCTCACTGATGTCATCTGTATTCTGTGTGGGTCTGCGCTCAGATCCGGGGCTGACACTATGATCAAAGGCGAGTCAATTTTAATTCGCCAAACGCGTTTGTGTGTTTTCTGACGCATAAAAGCCGGAATGAATGGACACTTCCTGCTCGCGGTGGCAGGAAACTATATCCTTATATGGTGTTTTGAGGGGTGGGAATTATGTAAATAACCACTCGCGTGCACGAGCAGGTGAATAGAACAGGTGGGATTCATCATTATTTACACAGCTCATATACACACATTTCCTGACGATAGAAGACTTTGTTGGATCTGACGTGGCATGTTCGTACGAACGCTTCGTACGAACAAAAGTAGGAGAAATTTAGGATAAAAATACAAACATTTTCGTGCATGAGGGCCATTGTCTGGATAGCCCACAGACATACCATGAAAAATTTAAAAACCTATCTGTGGTCCCCTTTAAAGCAAGAATCCATTCTTGATCGTCTGCTCCTGCGCCCCACAGGTGATTCGGATGTTTCTTTGGTTTTTAAATAACTTTTACTTCTAAGATTTGACAGACTAAGTTAGCGCCGTTCTGTGTGTTCTGCTTGTGTTTTACTTCCAAATGACTTTTCTGCCAGTCTGTTTAGAAAAAAGCCATATTAATATGAGTTTGATTACCGGTAGATCCAGTGGGCATGCGGTGCATGGATGTCTTTGTAGTACAAGCTAAACAAACTAATTTAAAGCTGAATGTTTAGAAGTCCCCCTTTCATCTGAAATTTGTGTAATGGAAAACCCATCCTAATGCAATTAAGTTTCCAACAAGAGTCTAATTTGATAGAAGTTTAGGAAGCCGTAGGAGTGAGCAACTGTTGTGGAAAATGGAACATTTTGGGTTAAACAAGACCATAAACTAGGATTACATCAGTGTCTGCTGTGCAGGGGACTGGTGAAGAGTAATATGATAGTGGCTGTGCAGAGGGAAGCAGGCAGGCTCTGAGGGAAACATGGGAAGAAAAAAAAACACACAAATGCAATGTTACAGCAGATCCCATAGCCTTTCGTCATGGCCACTTTCATTTCCACCATCCTGATCCCTCTCCAATCACTTTACCAGGCACCGGGGAGACAAGAGAAGAGGGGGAGGAAGAGGAAAAGGACAAGGTTGTAGAGGTTAAGTAAAAGTAGAGAGATGGGGGGTCCTCCATACATGTAGGGCACACGAATGTTAAAGAGGGCGAGACCAAGCAAATAAGGGCACTGGTATCCAAACATGTGCTACAGTTCTGGAGGGGCACATCTTTCTCTGATCAGCTGCATCCCAATTTCAATGGTTTCCACATGGACCCTAAACTCTCCCAGATGGGCCATGAGAACATGAAAAGATGCCCAGATTCTGATCAGAAAGGGGATCTGTTACAGTGGGAAGTGATACCCCCAAAAACGTGACAGCAGAATGTTGACAGATATTGCATCCCAGAAAGAAATGGAGCTTGCATTTCCTCTTCAACACTTGTTCTATAGAAACACTGCCAAACTCTTTGGTGCTATAGATTTTTACAGCACTTGTCAACTTGTCTAACATGTACAATTAAGCATTGCTGATGCCAAGGAAAAGATCTGAAACTGTGCCAGCAATTACACTGATCCCTGTGAAAGTGGCACTGTGTAAGATTTAAAAACTGTCGTTGCGTATTGATTTTTCCCAACCCAGATTTTCTATCATTCCAAATGACGTGTAACAGGGAAAAAAAAAAACTTTTATGACATATTTTCCCCCCTGTTTGCTTTATGTGATAATTTGCTACTGTTAACATGACGGAAACATCTGAGCGAGCTGATTTATGTTGCCTCTCCCCACGGTTTGAAGCCAAGCCCAACAGGATGGGAAATTTAAAGCTACATAAGCGTGTTTCCATCAAGGTTTCTAGGTGCGCATTATGAAGCATCGCATCAGAAAAGCTAAATGGAAACGGCATAATTCGAGTTAACTTCCTCTAAGTCGCTCTAAAGTTTATACGCTCGCTTGAGGTAGTTTTTGGGGAGTCGATTCAGAGCTGAGTCGGCTAAACGACAGATGGAAACAGATTAGCCGACTCAGTTCTGCCGCAGCGAACATTCACGTCACGTGACTGATCAGCTGTTTCCGCTCCGGACAACATGTAACATCGCTAAAACTAGTTGGCATGACAGAATAAATACAACTTGCCCGATAGCAACACATACCTGAAATATTCTCTCCATTTTGCCGAGATGTCTGTTTTCAAACGCTACTTCCTGTTTACTGTGGAAGTGCGTAACGCTGACGTCTGACGTATGGCGCTGACGTGTGACGTAATGACGCTGACGTCTGACGTAGAGACGCTTTGCGTGGCATTGCAGATGCGCTTCAAGCCAGTTAATGGAAACACTTCTGATCCTCATAATTTTAATTTACAT
>JBBPBX010068102.1:0-19229 GCA_038048925.1 Garcialebias charrua | reverse complement strand
AGTTTAAGATTTTGAATTCAATTCTGGATTTGACAGGGAGCCAATGCAGAGAAGCTAAAACTGGAGAAATATGATCTATGTATCCTATGAACTCTCATTAAGACTCTGGCAGCAGCATTTTGGATCAACTGAAGACTTTTTAAACAAGTACATGTACTGTATTTGAACACCCAGATAATAAACCATTACAATAGTCCAGTCTAGATGTGACAAATCCATGGACTAGTTTTTCTGCATCATTTTTGGACAAGACGTTTCTCATTTTAATGATATTGCGCAGGTGGAGGAAAGCGGTTTTGGTAGCGTTTTTAATATGGGGGTTAAAAGACATGTCCTGATCAAAAATAACACTAATGTTTTTACCATTAGAACTGGAGGCCAGATTAATGCCATCCAGAGAAAGTGAAAAATTGCAAAATTTATTCCTAAGATGCTCAGGTCCAAAAACTACATCAGTCTTATCTGCGTTTGAAAGCAGAAAATTAAGGGTCATCCAGGTTTTTATGTCTTTAAGACATGCTTGTAACTTAAGTACCACTAACTGATTGTAGTCATTGGGTTTCATGGACAAATATAACTGTATCATCAGCATAACAATGAAAATTTATCCCATGCTGTTTAATAACTTTACCTAATGGAAGCATATACAAGGTAAAGAGTATTGGCCCAAGCACTGAACCCAGAGGAACTTCATGACTAACTTTGGTGTATGAAGAAGAGTCATTATTAATAAATATGATTTAAACCAATTTAGAGCTGTTCCTGTAATTCCAAGGTCCTTTTCAAATCTCTGCAGTAGTATACTGTATTGTGATAATCTGTATCAAATGCAGCACTGAGGTTTAACAGGACCAGTGTAGACTCAAGTCCGTTATCAGAGGCCATGATAATATCATTAGTAACTTTCACCAGTGCTGTTTCTGTGCTATGATGAGCTGTAAACTATAAATAATCACAGATTAATTTACAGTCTGGTCTTAAAGGTTCAGTATGCAGTTTCTGTAGAACTGCAGCACTTAGAAATATTTTCAACAAAAAAAAATAAAAAATTTCAACAGGCAAAGCATTCTGATCCCTCCCCCTCAGAGCCATATATGGCTCTGCTCCACCTGGCCCTGCTGAAATTCAAATTCAAGCTCTGTTTTTATTGGCTGATTCAAATTCAAGCTCTGTTTTTATTGGCTGATTCAAATTCAAGCTCTGTTTTTATTGGCTGGTTACAAACTCTGTTTTTATTGGCTGGAAAATGGCGGGTCACCTTTTCTTTTTAGAAATGCTTATTTACCACCTGGAGAAGCAAGGGGACAATATATATATTATTTTTTTCAGAGATTACCTGGCTAACATCAGTCTGTCAGGAGGTAGTGACAGAGTGAAGAAATATGTTTATAAAAAAAGCTACATACTGAAGCTTTAGCGTGATCGAATGTTACAGTCTTTGAGTCCATGTCAAGGTCAAGTTGTTTCCTTGGTTTCCAGATTTGAAGAAAGTGACTCCTACCTTAATTTCCTCTAGACTGGATTACAGCATGTATTGTTGAGTTGGGTGTTACTGGTTTGTGCTTCCTTGCTGACAACTGGTCTAAAATGCTGCGGCTCGCCCAGCGCAACACATCTGTTCCCTGGCTCCACAACCAGTTTAGAATCTTTATTAAAATTTTAACGTTTGTTGTTTCACTCATTGAATTGTTTAGCATCTTCTTACCTATTTAATTTGAAAATGTTTACTTTGTATATTACCAAACACTTGCTGAGGTCAGGTATAACTAACTAGGAGCAGATCAACAAACAGAAGAGATCAGGCTTTCTCTGTATCCACATGTCAGCTGTGGAACAGTCTGCCCTTTCAGGACACAACCACTTGATGCACTCAAAACCTGTTTAAAAACATTATTTTAATTCTTGTCCTTTAAACCAGACTGGCTTATGATGTTTTCCCTTTTCAAATTTAGTCTGTACTGCATTTAAATTGTATAAAGATTGTGCTTTGTCTCCCATCACAATTTCTTGTTGACTCTGTTCCTGTGTCAAATAAGCACGAGATCCTGAACTGTTTCAACAAACATTTTGTTGCTTCTAGTTCATTATTTGACACAGTTACAAATGGAAAAACGGCCACTTCATCTAATAATCAAACTTCTACAAATCAAATCCCTCCTACAAGTCAAATCCTCAGTTAATCACACCTTCTCTTTTTCTCCGTTCTCAGTCAGTGAGGTAAATAAACTGTTAAAAGATCTTGATCCTAAAAAATCTGCAGGTCCAGATGAACTTCCACCTTATTTCTTAAGGCTGGCTGCTCATATCATCACAGTCCCTGTGACCCACATCTTTAATCTGTCCATAAGCCAAAACACCATTCCGGATGCTTGGAAAACAGCCTTTGTTCTTCCTTTGCTGAAGGGAGGTGACCCCACCTCATTGAACAATTATCGACCGATCTCTAAACTCTGCATTTTAGCCAAGGTTCTAGAAAAACTGATAAACTCTCAGATCAAAAATTATCTGGACTCATTTAACATCTTACCTCTTCATCAATCTGGTTTCAGGAAAAAACACAGCACAACAACTGCTTCTCTGAAGGTTCTGAATGATGTTGTTGAAGCATTGGATGCTAAGGATTATTGTGCTGCACTTTTCTTAGACCTGTCTAAAGCTTTTGACACTGTGGATCATAACATCCTGTGTCATAAGCTCTCAGAAATCGGTTTCTCTGATCACACCATCGGTTGGTTTTCTAACTATCTTTCCAATCGGAGGCAATGTGTTCAACATAACGGTACTTCTTTCCAGCTATTTAACAGTTAAAAATGGTGTACCACAAGGCTCAGTTTTAGGACCCACTCTCTTTACAATCTACATAGCTAATGTAGGTCACTGCATCCCTGATGCATCCTTACATTTCTATGCTGATGATACAGTTGTTTATTGCGAGCTAAAACAGTAGCTAAGGCTTTCCAGTTACTGCAATCCGCTTTTGACATCATCCAGTCAGATTTGTTCCGTCTCAAACTTGTCCTAAATGCTGATAAAACAAAAGGGATGTTTTTTTCAAGTAGGAAGTCGGTCCCAGCAGATCTTCCTCTGATTTTATCATCAAATGGTGTCCCTATTGAGTTTGTTGACTCATATAAATATTTGGGTATCCTGGTCGATTCACATCTCTCTTTTAAACTCCACGTGGAAAACCTAGTGAAGAAACTGAAAGTTAAACTGGGTTTCTTTTTCAGAAATAAATCATGTCTAACACTGAATGTTAGGAAACGCCTTGTATCTGTGACTTTCCTTCCCTCCATTGATTACGGTGACATTCTCTACATGAATGCTCCTACAAGCACCCTGCGGATGTTGGATGTTGTCTATCATGGTGCACTAAGATTCATAACTGGCTGTGATTATCGTACCCACCACTGCACCCTGTATTCACTGGTTAACTGGACATCATTAACCTCACGCAGACTCTTCCACTGGTACATTTTCATCTTTAAATCACTTCTTGGTCTGCTGCCCTCATACATCTCCTCCTACATGTCTTTGCGTGAGTGCAGCTACAGCGTGCGCTCTCAGGACATGATTACCTGCAGTGTTCCGTCAGTGAGGACTGAACTTGGAAAAAGGGCCTTCTCCTACTCTGCTCCTGCTTCATGGAATATCTTACAAAAAGATCTGAAGCTCTCGACCTTGACCTCTCTAAATGATTTTCAGAATCTGTTGGAATCCTGGCAAAAACCAATGCAGATTTGTTCCTGTTTTTGATTTTGTACATCTACCTTATAATGTTTGCTAGTTTTTGCTACTTTTTCTTTTTCTTTTGTCTATTGTTTAATGTACTTGTACCATTGCTGTTCATCATTCTTTAGTTTGTAGCAGGTCGCTTTCGTAAATGAGCCCTCGTAGCTCAATAAGATTTACCTGACTAAATAAAGGTTGAATGAATTTGTCAAAATGTATTTGTTTCTTTACTGTAATTTCCATAGAACTTTTCTGTGTACAGCACTTTGATCAACCCCAGTTGTTTTGCAATTTGCTCAGAAGTGAAATTGGACAGTATGAACTCGTATTAGTCGACCTCATGCTAAATATATTGTCAAATGTGTGTGTACAGAAAATGGGCCAAAACAACAATAATATCACTTTTTTTTTAATTCCTGCAAAATTCAGTATTCGTTGAGAAGACTACCATATTTTCCGCCATACACGTTGCACCGCTCTATAAGTCGCATCAGTCCGTATTTGTCTAATAAAGTGGAGAAATCCATAAAATGTCACTTCACTGTATACGTCACATCTATAACGCATCACCGCTGACATGTCGCGTTATGCATCACCACTGACAACACAGAAAGTGGGCCGGTGTTGTGCCAAAAATTGATTGGCTGCCAAATGGCGGCCACGAGAGAGTGCACGGGAGGACTTTAACAAGATTAACACTTAACTTTTATTTGTTTGCTCAAAATTATAGCAAAGGTGTGTCTCAGTCTAACTTTTCCTTAATAAATGCACTTTGACAGTCAAGTCGGATGCATTTCAAAAGCCGATACGTGGAAATGGGAGTGTGCACGAGAGGAGTTACATTAATTTTTTTTCAAAATTTAATAAGATAAGCACCTAAAAACAATTACCGGGTATTTGTTTGCTTGACTTTATAGTAAAGGTATGTCTCAGTTAAACTTTTATTTAATAAAAGAACTTTTAACGGTCAAATCAACTGCATTTCAAAAGTATTCGCTGCCTCGGTGCTCCGGGAGTATGCAGAGGGAGAAAATCAGGAAGGAGGAACTCTGCACGTTTCTTCGAAATGTCACACAATAAGCACCTAAAACAATTGTTTGTTTTCTCGACTTCATAGCAAAGGTGTGTCTCTGTTGAACTTTTACTTAATAAATGCATTTTAATGGTCAAATCAGCTGCATTTCTCCAGGGCGGTGCAGTGAAATGAAGCTGATTTGACGGTTGCTCCAGGCGAGCTGGACGAAGGTGGGAGTCTATCTGTGGCAAGCCAATTGTGTCATTAATAGCCACTATTACTTATTACATGACACAATGGCATGCCATACTACGTACTCGATTGCCATCTAGAGGCTGAAAATGGTCGTGTTTAATATTGTCAGTCAGAATGAATGAAAACGTCATATCTTAGCCAAAAATTGGTTTATAAATATGGGGGAAAAATCCATAAATTAGTCAGTTAGGTGTATAAGTCACAGTGCATGCAAATTATGCAAAAAAAACTGTGACGTATAGGGCAAAAAATACGGTAGATGTTTCCCTAACTGGTTTCATTTTGTACGTAATGTTCGAGAGACGCACCAAGCTGCCAGAGGAGGGAACAGTCAATGAACCCAGAGCGTCTTTACTCCTCATGTGCTCTCATGTCTGGCCTTACTCATCACCCTCACAGACAGACACGTGTCCAGATCTGCAGAAGAGCTGGAAGCTCGACACCAGATCACAGGGAGAAGCTGCCCGTAATCTATGAATACCATCAATCTAGATTTGAAATCTTTTTCCTGTCCTCGCACATGCTCCCTTGATTTCTCTCTGCTGCGGACACGTGCGTACATCTGCAGCTCCTACAGCAGCCGCTCTCATGCACTTTAAAAGCACCTGGAATGCGTGGATGGAAATCGACTCAGCTCAGGCTGGTCCTGCACCGTTCAGCTGATAATCCCCTCAAGTTTTTAGATTTGCTTTTAGAGTCTGGTGTGCCAGGAACTGCTCTAAAGTCACCCGTAGCAATCACTCACCAGCCTGTCATGCTTTCCCAGAGGGAGGAATGCAGTCATGTGCCCCAGTGAGCACAGCCATAATTACCACTTCAGTATTGATTTTTATTGTTTGCCCTCACAGTTTCTTGATATCCACATTTTTCCACTCGAGGTCGGGTTGTGAAACGTGACGGCAGGTGGAAGTGGTTTTTTTTTTTTCCACTTAAAGGAAGTTTATGTAATAAATTTCAGTCTGTGAGAAATGCCAAGGCCTGCTGCGTCAACAGAACGGCTTGTGAGGCCGTTCCTCCAGAGCTAAGACGAGCTGTAACCGTTCTTGTTCTTATCTTGTGTTATGTGTAACATTTTTCTTTCTTTCTTCTCCTCAGGCCTCCCCGTCCCGGAAGCTCCATGGAGAAGATGAAGAGATTCAAGCGGCGTCTCACCCAGACGCTGCGAGGCAGCCACACAATCGACGAGTCGCTGTCTGAGCTGGCTGAGCAGATGACTATTGAGGAGAATGGCCTAAAGGACAGCGGTGAGGTTTATTAACTAATGTGACATGCCTACAGATTCTCATGTTTGTTGTTTACTAATACTGTACTTATTTGAGCCACTAAAATCCAAGAGAGCTTCTTCTTCTTTCGGCTTTTCCCTTTTCAGGGGCCGCCACAGCGAGTCATCCTCCTCCACCTCACTCTGTCCTCTGCATCCTCTGTCCTCACTCCAACTACCTCCATGTCCTCTCTAACTGCATCCATATATCTCCTCTTTGGTCTCCCTCTTTGTCTTTTTCCTGGCAGCTGCATTTCTAACATCCTTCTACCAATATACCCACTGTCCCTCCTCTGGACATGTCCAAACCATCTCAGTCTGGCCTCCCTAACTTTATCTCCCAGTTGTTCAACATGTGCTGTACCTCTGATGATCTCATTCCTGATCTTATCCATCCTTGTCACTCCTAAGGAGAACCTCAGCATCTTCATTTCTGCCACTTCCAGTTCTTTCTCCTGTCTTTTTGTCAATGCCACTGTCTCCAGACCATACAACATAGCTGGTCTCACCACTGTCTTGTAAACTTTTCCTTTGACCTTTGCTGACACCTTTTTGTCACAAATCACTCCTGAAACTTTTCTCCATCCACTCCATCCTGCCTGGACTCTCTTCTTCACCTCTTTACCACATTCCCCATTTTCCTGGACAGTGGACCCCAAGTACTTGAAGTCCTGCACCTTTGTGACCTCTGCTCCTTGTAGCCTCACTGTTCCACCAGCCTCCCTCTCATTCACACACATGTACTCTGTCTTACTACGGCTGACTTTCATTCCTCTTCTTTCAAGTGCATACCTCCACCTCTCCAAGTTCTCTTCCACCTGTTCCCTGTTCTCACCACATATCACAATGTCATCTGCAAACATCATAGTCCATGGGGATTCCTGCCTGACCTCATCTGTTAGTCGGTCCATCACCAGAGCAAACAAGAAGGGGCTCAGAGCCGATCCTTGATGCACTCCCACCTCCACCTTGAAGCTATCTGTCACTCCTACAGCACATCTCACCACTGTCCTGCTGTCTTCATACATGTCCTGTACCAGTCTAACATACTTTTCTGCCACTCCAGATTTCCTCATGCAATACCACACCTCCTCTCTTGGCACCCTGTCATATGCTTTTTCTAAATCCACAAACACACAATGGAGTTCTTTCTGACCCTCTCTGTACTTCTCTATCAACGTTTTAGTTGATTTTATCAACTAAAATCCAAGAGAGCAATCCTGTGGAAACAACTTGAGATTTATTTTTGGTTTATCTGAGTGCAAAAATCCAGGTCACCTACACTGACAACATCTCTAGGATAAGTCAGTCAAGTCAGTTTGATGTAATCACACACCGCTAGATACTAGACTGCCTGGACATTAGCTTCACGACTGCATGCTGAAAATATGATCAATTGCCTGAAATTTAATTTATACAGTGAACTCATTCACATTTTCTCTGAGTGATATCTGAACCAAACAAAACTAGAAATAAAAAAACGGTTAGTTTTTACCAATGTGTCCTTCAGCTTTAACTTGTAATTAACAAGACAAGAGACAAAGTTTTTATCTAAGTTGAGTGGTTTTAATACTGATAAGCCATTTTGTTTTTTAACCTAACAATCATGTGACTGGCTGAACTACAACTCTGAACTCGCTGTCACGGTAGCTACGTGCTAATTCACACGAGCACTGAAACGTCTTGTGTTCAGTTTGGGTGGGCAGCTATTTTTCACATTGCTACTTTTGGAACTGGGGCTGTTGTGGAGGGCCAGACCAACAAGCTGAATATAATTCTGCTAAAGATAAATTGTAGAATTAACCGTATGACTCATTAACTGTTGATAGACATAACTAGGCAATAAACGTCTGAACCAGTTGTGCTGAGAGTTTTAACTTTAAGTACAATTTTTTTTTAAGGCATGTTTTTGCAATGTTTTAAGCACCATCGTCCGTCCATCCATCCATCCATGATCTTTTACTCACTCCCTCTGGTCTGGGTCATGGGAGGGTACCTTTATTGAGCAGTCACTGTGCGAGAGGCAGAGAACACCCTGTACTGGTCTGGACTGGGTAATATAATTATTTATACACAATCAGCACTCATCTGCAGGCCAGCAGTCACTTGTTCAGGGGTGAAGATGTTCACATCCTTGATAGAGAGGAACGATGGTTTGAGAGAGGAGTAAAGGAGGCCATCTTTGTGAAAAGAAACCTCCATCATTGGGGCCAAGATGGTGTAGAGGCAGGGCAGCCGGCTCAGGACCAGAAGTTCTCGGGTTCGATCCCCGGTCACGGCATACCTCGTTGTGTCCCTGTGCAAGACACTTAACCCTGAGTTGCTCCCGGTAGGACAGGCAGCACCTTTCAAGGCAGTCTACCGCTACCAGTGTATGAATGTGTGTATGAATGGGTGGATGGTTGGTACTGTGAAGCGCTTTGGGGCCCCTCATAGGGGGCTGGAAAGCGCTATACAGTATAAGTAAACTCCATTTACCATCATTAAACAGGGGTGGAGGCCTCCGTATTCAACTGTCCCAACGCTGTTATTGCTAGTCAGCCCTCTGTGAATAGCAAACAACCATCAGGGTGCTAACGATCCATCGTTAGGCTGATGGTCCTCCTTGATCATGTGAACAGCTAGTTGTGGATGTCAGCAGCAAACTGGTTGATCCACTGTGAGAAGGTGATGTTTATAAGACTGAGTTGAATACAGCTCCTCAGACTGAAGAAGTCTTCTGGATAAAAGACAAAATGTTTCAACAATTTTTATTTATCTCTTCTTTTTTTTTATCCATCCAGAGGACCTGATTTAACTTTGTTAGTAATCTATTTATGTTAGGTTTGAATGTTAGCATTAAGATAAGATAGAACTTTATTGATTCTGCAGGAAATTGTTGTGCCAGAGTTTCAGTATAAAAGGAACACACACAAGAAATCACACAAGATATAAAAAATAACAGAATTTAAAAATACCAACAATGAAGACAGCAAAGTCCTCCAAACACTTTTTGAGAAACTCCCCGTCTGAAAACAGCTTACAGTTTTGAACATTTTTTTTTTAGATATCCTAAAACTAGTCTTGACTGCTCCATTCCTGGTTGTGTAAATATTAGTAGAATAGCTTTGTTGCTTTTTACAGTTTGAGCAGTGTTTTTTCTGCTTGTTTGTTAGTCTGATGGTGCTGGTTTAGGTTGTAATCCTTAACAACGGTATTTGTTTTTTCCAAACTATGAGAACTGCTTTCTAACTGATTTCACCAAGAAAAAAAAAACATGTAGACCCACCATATACTGTATTGTTTAAAACTACATGTTTTTTTGTGGTTTTATTGTCCTGACATAATAAATGTCTCACAAACTCCATCAGCTGAGAGACTCGGCTGCTGGCTCCCACACAGGAGGCTACTGATATAAACACCCACTCACCTTCAAAATAAAAGCACATCAAAAGCCTGTTTCAGAACAAACACAGAGACCTATAATTTTATAGGAGGTGGACAAATGCAATGCAAATGAAGATTTAATAGTTTAATTGATGTGATTATCAAGCTACAAACCGGATTCCCAAAAAAGTTGGGACACTAAACAAATTGTGAATAAAAACTGAATGCAAGGATGTGGAGGTGCCAACATCTAATATTTTATTCAGAATAGAACACAAATCACAGATCAAAAGTTTAAACTAGGGCTTTAACAGACTACTCGAGTAATCAACAGATCGATTACTTGGACCTCTATCGAGTTTTTTAATTTCATGTCGAGTATTCGTAGTGACATCATCACGTTGCAGTTACAGAACAGAAAATTAATCAACTTCCTGTTTGGAGCGCGTTGCGAACCGGTGTTGCACCATATTCTGTGACCACCGTGTATTGTGACCGTAGGGGGCGGTGTTGCATGAACTGTTGCAGGTCATAGAATATGGTGCAACACCGGGTCCAATGACCGAACAAGAACCAGCTTCCTCGGACGTTGTTTCACAAATAAAAGGCAAAAAAATATAAATCTCTAAACCTATAAAAACCTATTAATCTCTAATATATATTAATCTCTAAAACTAAACCTAATGCGCAGCACCACAGGCGCTGGTGCGGGGTGGTCAACCGCCCCACTGTTTTTAGTTTTGTTTTTGACGTGCTGCACATTTTTTTCACTTTTGCAGCTTAATAATAATAACTAACAGTTTTGGGTTTTCTGTGACTTATTTGCTGTAAGATAAATGGTAGGAGCCTAATATATGCTCCCAATGTTTTGTTGGTCTTTTTTTGTAAATAATAATTTATATATTTTTTTTGCGGTTTTAATTAGTCAATTATTTTTTGCATCTTGAGATCCTTTGACATCATCAACTACTCGAGCACTACTCGAGTATTATTATGTTAATGTCGAGTTTTAAAATTATGTACTCGTTCAACCCCTAGTTTAAACTGAGAGAATGTATCATTTTATAAAGAATATCTGACTCTGAAGTAAAAAGGACAGATTTAACTTTGCTTTAGTGTGTTAAATCAAGGTCTTGTGTGGAAAATAATAAAAATGAAAAACAATTTAGTTTGAGGTAATAAATAATATAGTAATTAAGCTGGTGCATCCTGAACGGAAACAGTTAAAAAAACATTTTAGTGCAGACACTTCTTTTTCTTCATATCTCTGTGTTGGGTAAGACCAGTCTTCGTGTTTTCTTTTCTCTCGCCATGGACACGCGTTGCTCCGTTTCAACAGACACTGCAGCAGGTTCTTGTTCGTGTGGATCCGTCCTGCTGAAGAACGTGGCCTTCGCTGCCCCAAATGAAAGCCGGGTGGCACGGCACTCCATCACTCTCGATATTCAACAAAATCTTCTCGGGGCAAAGGAGGGAGAATGCATCGGTGTGCGGCCACGTCGTTGCTATGGCGCCCAGGGTCTGGACGCATTCTGGAGTTTCCATGACATTGCCGCAGCGACTTCGTTGACTTTGTGCAACCAGAGGACATCTTTTTTTTTCAAATCCCGGTTAAAAACTCACTACTACTCCATTGCTTTCAATGCCAGCTGATTTGTATTGGATCGTTTGATTTATGATCTGCAATGTTTTTATGTTTTTCGTGTTGTACTTCATTGTCTGTGTTACCTGTTGCGTGTTTGTTTGTCCAGCACTTTGGTGTGGACTTGTTCCTGTTTAAAGTGCTTTATAAATAAAATGGTATGGTAATGGTATGGTATCTTTTATCCTGCTCGTCTTTCTCTCGCGCACCTCTCAGTTGTTCGTTTTTTTAGCTTTGGCTGCAGGAATTGACACTTTTTCCCTGAGCGATTGTATTCTGCTCCCCCTCCCTCCCTCCCCCTCTGCCCCCACTTTCTGAGAACTGGCCGGGGTTTTGCAATGAGCTTTTTGTGTTGTGATTAACGCAGAGTTTGGCCGGAGCGTTCTGTGCTCGCTGAATCTCACTGTGCGTGTGAAATGCAGAGGGACGGGTCGAATGCAGGGGCTTAGCCGCCTGTGTAACAGAAGAGACGAGACATAATGCAGTACCCAGATGAGATTTGATATGAACTGTGTGATTGGGGAAAATGTTCTGGTTCTGATCTGCTTACGCAACACGTCTAACTCGGGGCCGGCAGCAGCTGCTCAGAGATAAAGGAAAGTTGACAGAAGGGCTGACATTACAGGCTGTGCAGCCATCTGGTTTCATCAAAACTTTAGGAATTCTGTAAAAACTAAATCTACCAGTAAGAAAGCTGAATGTAACGGTTCAAAAAGAAAAACACAAATTGGACTTCTTCATAGATAGGCCTCCTGTTGCAAGCTTTGTAAGAAGCACTGAAGGTCAGCTGCTCCTGAAAACTGGAAACTACCGGTAGACAAATCCATCAGACTTGAACACAAAACACATTTCCCTCTGAGCCTGACACACACAGACACATTAATCTGTTAAATCCATATCTGTCCTCTGATAGAGCCACCCTCTTTAGAGCTGCTGTCCCACACATTGGTGTACAAAACCCCACTACCACCACCACCACCACCTAAACCACCTCTGCCCCTCGTGACCTCTTTCTGCCACTCAGCAGCTTCTCTCAGCTGCACTCTCTTCAGGGACAGAGTTGGTGTTTTACTGGCTGTTACTTTAAACCCAATCAATCTTTTGGTCCTGTCAGACCCATCCATGCCTTTGGACAAAAGTGCTTTTGTCCATCACTAGGCTCCTTTTATTTGCTGTTGTTCTACACTGTACTTTATGTTTTTTAGTCTCCTTTGTGTACTTTTCTTTGGGGTGTTGGCTCAGTTTTTATTCTGGATTATTTGTTGTAACAAAAAGGAGTCGGCTTTATTCATGGCTGTATATTTGACAACCTTACAGAGTTACAGTAGTTTTTTTTCTTTAACACACTGATAAATTAATATTTTAAATAAAATAAAAAATCCACAGAAGAAAAACAATCTCCACACTGGCACTTACCTCAAACAAGTTAAAACAAAATTAAATTACACAAGTACAGTAAACGTTATAACATATAAAAAAATCTAATGTTACACATACACTAGCTATATGTATACATACATGCATACATACATACACATATATATATATATATATATATATATATATATATATATATATATATATATATATATATATATATATATATTAGGGCTGAAACAACGAATCGATAAAATCGATAAAAATCGATTTTTAAAAGTGTTGGCAACGAATTTCATCATCGATTCGTTGTGTCGCGCGATTATGCATCTTTCACGGCGCCGCGGAGCTGTTTTGTTCACCGGTAAAGCTTTGTCAAAGCTGGCTGAGCCTGGCTGAATAAAGTTTGAAAAAAAAAAAAAACTGCAGCGTCAGCGTGCTGCGCCTGCGCGTGTGTGTGGCTTCTGAACAGAGCGAGGAGGGAGGAGGAAACAGCAGAGACTGTTTTCAAAGTCTATTTTACAATGACCGACGCGACGCAGAGAAAACTGTAAATAAGTCCTACAACGTGTGGGAGCACCTGACGCTTCACAAAGATAAAAAAAGCTTTAAAAAGTGACGACGCGACACGAGATAACCACGCAGATGAAATGTAAACATGACGGGCTTCACCACCGTGTGAATGAAGGAAGAGCAGCAGGTAATTCAAAACATATTTGTTCTGTTTCAAAGAGAGAAAACGTGATATCAGTGTCTCTGGCAGCTGAAGCTGCTTGTTTCTTAGCTGTGACAGAGAATGTGTGTGTTTTTATTTTTAATGTAACGAAACAAGCAGTGTTTAAATGTGTTTTATAAATAAATCTAACACAAAGATGGTGATAATTTAATGATTTAGCTTCAACTTTTAATTTGCTGGCAAAGTCTGAAGTCACTGCATTGTATGGAAGGATGAATTGCATTTAAACAGGAATTACAGTAATTTATTCATCTACTCAAGTGTGTGTAATTAGTATTTTATATTTGTGTGTGTGTGTGTGTGTGTGTGTGTGCTTGTGTGTTTAACCAAGTGAAACAAGGCATTTCTTGAGTTACTGTAAATTATGATATAATACATATAAACTCTCTCTCATTCCAGAAAACAACAATGACAGCCTTCATGATGGACAGACATCATGCACACCACAGCAAGCAGCAGAGACTGAAAGATCCTTACATGAACGTCACTGACATGAGGCCTCTGTCGATGGTTGAAGACGAAGACTTCACTTTTAACCCAGGTTACAATGATCCACACTTGTAATGGTAAATGGACTGTACTGTACTTATATAGCACCTTTCTATCTAATTGATACTCAAAGTGCTTTACATTGTTTATACTGTAGTAGTGTAAAGCACTACATGTCCTCATTTACCCATTCATACAGCACTCTACTAGATTACAAAGAACAAATCAGAGTCAGAGTCAGAGTCAGAGAGTCTTTATTGTCATTTGCACCGCATGTGGTACATGAGATGAAAACGAGATTATGTACACGAGGTCCCAGTTACATCCAACAACAAATGAAAGAGAAAAACAGTAATAACATCGAGAACTAACTAAGAAAAACATCAACTAGTAATACACTAATACAAATCATACACAAATAATAATAATACACAAATCACAAATGTAATACACAATATTATACACTGTAATACACAAATCATTCTAAAGAGACAAATCCGAGCTTTAGCTCACATTCATACACCAATGGGGCACAAACATGGGGTTCAGTGTCTTGCCCATGGACACTTAGGCATGTGACTGCTGGTGGATTCCAACCCCCAACTCTTGCATTGGAGGACGACTGCTCTAACAACTCAGCCACAGCTGCCCCATCCAGGTTATAACAATCCACACCTTTAATCCAGGTTACACTTGTCCCTCAAAAACACATTTTACAAAGTAGCTACATTTTGTGCAGGTATAAATAATACATTTGTATATATGTTTGTGTACATTTATTTTTTATTGAAGCTGACTAACTTTATTTTTTAATTATTCAATATTTTACTAACAGAATAGTCAAGTAGCAACCTGTTTTTTGTGCGATTTGATATGTCAGTCAAATTTTGGAATAAAGAGGTGATAATTAAAACTTGTTTCCTTTTTTTTTTTTTTTGCCGATTCATCGATGAATCGAAAAAATAATCGGCCGATTAATCGATTATTGAAATAATCGTTAGTTGCAGCCCTAATATATATATATATATATATATATATATATATACTGTATAATTGTGGTGTTTAAAAAAATTAGATTAAGAAAATAAAGGCCTTTTAATCCAGTTTGTATGTGTAGGTGGAACTGTAGATTCCCAGTTGAGCAGCATTAAAGTCCATGACCCACCATGTTTTCAAATTGCATCGCCATTAATATTTATTAGTTTATTTAAAAATAATACAGGAGCGTTTATTTATATTGTAGAGAAATAATGCAAAATGTGTTATTTCATGATTTATAGCAGATTTTAGCAGAAGCTCCGGGAAGATCTGCCCCTCTCCAAATATGGGCATTCACATCACTAAAGATTCCGCCTTGGAGTTACAGGCGGAGTTTTAATAAGCCTTCATCAACTTCCATGACCGCTGCTCTAAGAGAGGAAAAAAAAAAGAGAAGCGGTTGCTCACTGATGTCTGTCATATTCTGAGCAGCATCCACGTAGACATACTAGTTTAATTCGCTTGATCGCGACAAATTCATTCATTTCCGCATCGCCTTTTTATTCTCTCCCCTGACCAGACAGGTCGGGAGTAGAAAGGCAGCCGCAGCGCGGAGCTCTGAGCGCGCGGGCTTCCCCGTGCTCTCCCGTGCTCTCCGTGCTTCCCCGTGCTCCAGCAACAAGGCTGGGACAGAACCGAGCCCCGGCACGAACTTCAAAGCTGACGCAGCGGAACGGGGAGCCAGGGAGAAGCCGCGCGGCTCGCTCCTCTCTGGGCAGAGGAGAGGAGAGCAGCCAGCAACAGTCGCAGCGGTGTTATATCTTATTAAAAAGGTCTATAAAATAAATAAAAAATAAAAGCAGACCACTGGTCCAGTTGTACACAAAAATGCACCAGGAAATATGCAGTTTTACTCTCACTCTCATAAACCTCCATGGAAACTCACTCCTACCTTCTGCCTTGCTTTCTGGGTGGAGATCAATGTAACAAAAGGCATGACCCTTCGGGACTCTTCGGCCAGGTTTCCGGATTCATTCGGGAGTGGGTTTTTTTTTTTTTTTTTTTTTAACCCTCGCCTGGCCCAAATGCAAAAATGAAAATAAAATTCATAAAATACTACAGTAATTCTCCAATATGGTGAATTGTTACTGTCACGGTGGGTGTTGTCCTTTAATCTCCTGGCCAGCACAACATGATGACGTCACACATGCCTATCTGATCTGATCACAGCGGAGAGGAAAATTCAAGATGTCGGCAGTGTGGAAGCTTTTCGTTGAGGACGTCGCATTCTAAAGTTTTATGGACTACGTTGAGCCTTTCCTCCGTAACCTTATCTGAGTTACAAACCGTCATTTCTGACGTCATTGAGAAGCTAATAGTCGATAGATAGCACTTTGAACTTAAAAAGTATGTCCTTCATGCACAGGAGTGCAGAGGATCCCACACTGCAGCTATGAACCTGGAACAAACCTCCACAAGTGAGACAGCATCGCAGGTGACTAATGATAATAAATAACATTTAACAGTTTTCATTTAATATAGGTAAGTTAAAGTGCTATGCATATCATATGGCTGTTACTGAATATATGTCACTAGCTCTTACAGCTGTTACACAATTTTTGTAGCAAATAAGCCTAAATAAGAGGCTATGTTCTGACACAGGAACATGTATACAATATTGGTATATGCATCGGTTATCGGCCCATTAAGTTTTAGCATATTGAATATCAGCCAAAAAGCCAATATTGTGCATCCCTATCTTTTAGCAGTAGAGAGAGTACCGGTAAGTGGAGTGGGTTACACCCTGAACATAGCCTGGCCCTCGCCTTCCTACACAGCTCCGCTCAATTCTCATTTCCCTTCCTAGTCCGAAGCGAAGTGAAGGACAAGGGTCTGGTTTTAACCAGGCTACCCTGAACAAGGCAGTTAAAACATTAGAAGCAATATCCTCTATAATTGCTTTAGATAACGTAAAAAAAAGTTCAGGCCAGTGGGACGGCTCCAAAACATGTGAGTACGGTAATTAGCTGTGGCTTGACAGCATTGTTCACCCAGAGGGGACACTGGGTCAAATATTTCTGTGAGTCTGGCTTTAGTGTATTGAGTTCAATGTAAAATCTGACATTGCACTGTGCCTGGGCACACAGATTGAGGACCAGACTTAGCTTTTTTAGATGATTCTACCTGGATTATTGAGCATGCATCAGGGTACACTCAAACACATTCACCCTAGGGGTTGAACGAGTACATCATTTTTGCCCAAAAGGCATTTGACAGAATTGAATATGATTTTTTGTTTACTGCACTCAGAAAATTTGGATTTGGTCCAGTTTTCTGTACTTGGATTACCATTTTATACACAGCACCACATGCGTCAATACGAACAAATAAGGTCACGTCTAGGTTCTTTCCACTTTCACGGGGTACTCGACAAGGATACCCTCTTAGCCCCGTTTTGTTTGATATCGCTATTGAACCTCTTGCAATTATGATGAGGGATTCTACTAATTTAGCTGGTGTGCAGAGGGGTGGGAACATAAACAAATTGTCCCTTTACGCTGATGACCTCCTACTCTTCCTGTCTAGACCCAGTACAGCAATACCTATTGCTCTAAATCTAATTGAAAAATTTGGGCAGGTATCTGGTTATAGATTGAATCTATCAAAGAGTGTCATATTCCCAATCAACGAAAAGGCACGCCAAATGACCTTCCATAGTTTCCCCTTCGTAGTCAATAAAGATAGTTTTGAATATTTGGGCGTTTGTGTAACATCCGACTACAATTGTTTGTTTAACAAAAATTTCACCAAGGCACTGAATAAGGCTAAATTGGATATGGAGAAGTGGTCAAAACTCCCTCTGTCTCTCGTAGGTAGAATAAACTCAGTAAAAATGACAATTATGCCAAGGTTCTTATATTTGTTTCAAACCATACCAGTCTTTATTCCAAAGAAGTTCTTTAAAGAATTAAATAAACATATATCTATGTTTATCTGGAATAAAAACATCCCGAGAATCAGGAAGGAATATCTAGAGAGAGAAAGAGAGGATGGTGGACTATCCCTACCTAACTTCCTTTACTATTACTGGGCAACCAATATCCATAAGTTTTTATACTGGTTTACGGATCAGTCGGATGCTGAATCTCCAGTTTGGGTCCGCCTGGAACAACATTCTAGCAATCCAGTTTCGCTTAGCTCATTAATATGTAGCCCTTTACCATTGAGTAAACGCCATCGAACAAATAATCCAGTTGTTGGGGGCTCTCTAAAGATATGGTCCCAATTTAGGACTCATTTCCAAAGTAGAAAAGCACTCATTGCATCTCCTGTGCGATTCAATGTTCAGTTCTCCCCATCCTTGATAGATCCATCCTTTCAAAAGTGGCACGAGAGAGGCATAACTTGCATAAAGGATCTTTTTGAAAGAGGCCATTTTATTTCTTTTGACCAGCTACAAAGGGACTTTGGTGTCCCTCAGGCTGACTTCTTCAGATATCTCCAAGTACGAAGCTACGTGAAAGCTAATTTCTCATTAACGCTACCTCAGATAACGTGGATTGATGAATGTTTGGATATGAATCCAACTGATAAAGGCTTAGTATCAGCTATATATGGCAAAATTCAGAATGCTGCATCCCCATCACTTAGACATCTGAAAGAATTGTGGGAAGAAGAGTTAGGGGAACTACTTACTGATACAGCCTGGCAGGCTGCAATTTCAAGAATCCACTCCTCTTCAATTTGCATTAGACATAGCCTGTTACAGTTTAAGGTGCTGCACAGATTACACTTGTCCCCTAAAAAAATAGCTAGAATGTATCATGACGTGGACCCATCTTGTATCAGGTGTGGGCACAGTCCTGCTGATCTCAGTCATATGTTCTGGCTTTGCCCCAAGCTTCTCCCCTTTTGGGAGTCAGTCTTTGGGGCAATTACATTCATATGTAAGAGAAATATTGCTCCAAATGCTCTAACTGCTCTATTTGGGGTGGTCCCTCCGACTACACCAATAACAACGCAGCAGGCAAATGCCATAGCATTTGTTACACTACTTGCAAGACGCCTAATATTATTCAATTGGAAGAGAGCCGCTCCTCCGTCTCATAAGCAGTGGATGGAAGATGTTATGTTCCATCTGAAGCTTGAACATCTGAAACATACAATCAACGACTCCATTCAACAATACAACGTCACTTGGCAGCCATTTCTTTTATATTTTCAGACAAAGTTCTCATGAGTATACATGTATAGCCCTCCCACCCCTCCCCCTCCCTTTTCCCCTCCTTTTTAGCGTGATGTCAGCACCTGTTATGATTCTGTTTTGTTTTTGTTTTTTTGTTTCATTGTTGTACATACATGTATAAAACGAATAAAA